>MU225256.1:10839244-10851522 GCA_018584345.1 Thuja plicata | reverse complement strand
TACCAAGTTCTTGTGTTATGTGTTATTTATTTCATTGTGTGGATGCTATCTGAGATTACATTAGATTCATATATGTATGAATGTGGATCAGTTTGTTTTAAGTGTTTAAATTTGAAGATCTGATTCAACCCCCCCCTCTCTCAGTATCTTGCTTTCCCATTATTGTATTTCCAACAATAAATTACTAATTGATTGAACATAAATGAAAACAAGAATACCTGACACAAGAGACCTTTATTTACATCTTATATCTCTGAAATAATCCTAATGACCTTGTTAGCCTCTCATAGATATCATGAAATCATGATAGATCTTTCAATTATTCAATCTTTAAATTGGTAGCCAAAAATCAATTTAAGATCTTGATTTATTCATGTAATATACAAAAGGTAAAAATGCAATTTGATACCTTGGCTTCATAATTAGCAGGTGACATATCACCCTCTTGAAGAGGAGTAAAGTTGTCACTACTGACATCATCTATCATTGGAACTTCAGCTTGTAATGTTTTCTTATCTTCCTTCTTTAGATGAAGGCAATCAAATTAGGTTTGCACCAGTAAATGATGTACAAATTAGAAATAAAAATTGTACAATACAACAATAAGGTTCACATTTCTAGCTTAAACTAACTACGATAGGATTGAGGCCTTTATTTTAAATAGATATTTCATGACCCTCCTCCTTGGGCCCACTCTAACTAACATAGCTTTGAAAATCCCAGTAACCTACATACACAAAAACCCAAATGTCAAGCTTAAAATGCTAACAATTCACAATAAAACAAGTGTATAAATTGTATATAATGCAATATCAGGAACACCTCAACTTGATCACTAGGTTTGGCTTCATCAACTAGTTTTTCATGCATCAAAAAGATAGCAATGTGCGAGGTTTCCCCATCTAGAATGGCATTATGTGTTTCTTAAATCCTTACAATCTTCTTATCAACAAACCTGGACACAAAATAAAAGGAATAGTTTTATTTTTTGTTTGTGTGTTAGCTTATTTCAATATGTAATCACTAATTAGTTTGAATCTTTGATACAATGATTGTATGAAATTTTGATTTGAGTACTTAATCTTCAAGGTTAATATTTGATAGTAAACTTTATTACTATTCTTGTGTGAAAACTCAATGTTATTATATTTTCAGATGGAGAGAGTTTCCTGCAACTTGGGGCCAAGAGGTGTTATACCACACCCTTGGGCCTAGTTGCGGTTAATGTTCTATGTGTTCCATCGTGCACTCCTTTCCAATACCTTGTATGGATCATTATTGGAAATGAAGCTATAGATTTATGTATGTGATATTAATTTCTTATATATTGTATAAAATCAAATAGATATTATATGATTTAATTTAGAATATTATTTTAAAAACAAACTATGATGTAGAATTGTTACTTTCAACAAAATCAGGTATACCTAAATTAAAGGACATTATATTTTTCCTTATGAACAGTTCCTCTTTGTCTCTCGATTGGTATGTGTAGTGCCTCCCTCATTTTCATTTTATGTCTAACACTCTGAGGGTTGTAGATTGATTTATTATTGCATAGATGGCCATGTAGTACTCTCATGAGACTGTACCCTATTATATTTTTGCTTATGTTGACTTCTCTACAAAGCATTATGTTTCATTAGGACATATTGATTTACTTATTATTATGACTAACAGTTAAGTACTTGTATTGTGTGGATTGAATTAGAATATGGAAATTGTAGGATTGTGATAAATGATAGGTGCTTTGATGATTAAAAGGATAATGCAATTAAATATTAGATTGGTTAAACTAAAAGGATAGCAAGGTAATGTTATGATTTATTATAATTAGAAAAACTTTGGTTAGTCGGATAAGATTACTATGTTACAATTATGGATTTTGCATTATGAATACTGATCTGGTGAATGTTATGATTATGTGAAAGACTAATTGATGCTTATGTGATTAAATGGGAAAAGGTGAATTGATTCAGTTACGATGCAATGTGATTTCTAACATGAAATAAAAGTTAAATGCTCAAGGAATGCTTACGAATGCATAGTGAAAATTGAATTTGATTATGTAGAAGATTTTTAGAGGTTTTGAATAAAGTATATTTCATTATGAGGCATATTATTCCTTGGACTAGTGATATTCAGATTTAGTGTGCAGGGAAGATGACCATGGTGTTAAATTAGGGAATCAAGATTAAACCTATGTGAAAATAGTGCAAACCAAGGTTTCTCCTTATGAAATAGATAAATCCTTGTTGTGATGTATTTTAAATTCATAATAGTGAAATGTATCCAGTTTTAATTGTTATTAAATGTTAATTGTGGTTATGTATTTTCAAATTGGCAAGCCATGCATATTTTGATGTGTATGTGTGTGTGTGTGTGAGTGTCACTTGACACTTGTGTTGTACTTATGTGGAAATGACATGTCCCTTTTGGGTGGAGATTGGTTGCAACCAAACCTAGGAGAGTACCTTGTAGGATCCCCATGTGTGCCCACTTGGTTAGTGAGCCTTAGGAATGATCACATCACTTGAAATTGGTGGGTGAGTTTAAGAGGGGTTTTTGATGGGTTAAAAGGACACCTAGGGCTGATTTTAGGCCCTTTTAGAAGCCCCACTTGGTATACCTATGGGGTAGGGTCATTTTTTACCATAGGACAACCTAGGTAGGTGTCTTGAGCCCTTCCAAAAGTTGGTTTTCCCAAGATGGACGAAAATTAACTTGTGAGAGCTTGTCCTTGGGTAGAAAAGTGTGTAAGAGGTTGGGAAGACCAACCAATGAGAACACACACTCTACCCAAGGAATTTTGGGAGGTGTGAGAGAAGAATTTAGGGGGAAGTTTGGGGAAATTTTGGCTTTTCATCCACTGTCCATGTTTGGAGACAACTAAGAGTCAGAGGAGTTAGAGTTAGAGGAGTTTTTTGGAAAGAGGGAGAAGGACTTAGGGATGGAAGATTATCATCAACCTCATTGGTATCTTTACTTGATGAAGGTTGGTTTCACTATCTCCATGTTCTTACTTGATTCATGTATGCAATATATTTTGTGGTAGATGGTATTGTGCAAATATGTTTTGTTCATGTTTGTGCTTTGAGAGTTGTAAGTTGTGGTTGAGAAGATTGTGTTGTTGTAATGTTTTCATGAAAGTTTCTTTGTCTCTTTTTCTTGTATGTACTTTGGGTGTGCAAGGCCAATCTCACCCTTGGGAGGGTAGAAAATCCTTGGGGTGAAGGATGTAGGTATTTTTGTGATTTTTGAAGTAAGAAGAAATGTTGTTGTTTTATAGGCCTTATGAAGGAAATATAACACTTGTTATGGATTATTTCTTCATAGTGCTTGTTCTCCTTCACCCAATTAATGGGTCATTAAGAGACCCTATGTGCAAGCCTTAAATGTGTATCTATTTTGTGGTGTGATGTGGAATGTGTCACAATTATGTTCCTTGTGAAACCTGTTTATTCTTGGTTCCCCTAGTTCGGGGGTGGTCTTGTAAAGACTTGGGTTGGGAGAAGATAAGTCCCATGGTCTTCTTGTTTCCTTCATTCTTATTGCAAATTTAGGAGTTCTTGGATATTTGAGCTAAACTAGGTTATGATAGTGGAGGCATGTGTGGTTTTGTAAAAAAGTTATGTAGGAATTGAAGGCTGGAAATTTTGTATCTTTCTTCTAGGAGTATAGTTGCTATTTTTTATGGAGCTTGTAGATGTATACATTAGTAAATGGCTTTAAGTGGTAGATCCAGTTTGTGTTGGGAAATTTAGTTGTCTCATTTCTTGCAAGAGGAATATGCTATTTTGTAGTTGAAGGAGAAAATTAAATGAACATAAGTTATCTTGGGTTTTGGTCACCCTATGCAAATAATAGATGAGCATCTTTAAATAAAGTATCCACTTCTTGAAAGTTGTCTTAGAAAAATGAAATATTACTTGTCCTTTTTTTCCACCAAAAATTAAATAAATATATGATTTTTTTAGTATGAAGAGAAAGGATCTATATATAAGTGTTTGTATCACATACTCATTTGTGTTAGATTTTAATCTTCCTTTAAACTCTTTCATTTATTTACTTTTAAAATCTAATGTATCATACTAAAGTTTATAGAAATGAATTTCAACTTGTAAACCTTTAATAGTCAATATGTTGTGGATTTTAAATATAAGATATACTTAAATATAAATTTCTTGCATATGCATACCTATATATGTTTGTGAAAAATTCCTGATTAAGTTCATTCCATGTTGACTCATTGTTGTTAGTGATATTCTCAAAAGAGAATCACTCTCTTTTCTTATAAATATATCTATATCAGAAAACAATTAAACTATGCGTGTGTATATATATATATATATATATATAATTTAGAAGAGATCTGTTATCTATTTTTTTAATAATGAGCATGTTTAACATATATAAAATACTAATAAAATTAAGCAAAAAAAAAGAGGATTGTATAATAAATAAACTGTTTATTTAAAATATATATATTCAAAAAAATAAAATTTAAAATAATGGAGGGGAGGTTGGGTGTAGCCCAACCCGGCAGCTGGTTTCATAGAAGTTGGGAGGGAGGCCACAGTTCTCCCCTCGTGGTGAGCGCAGCCCACCACGGCTACCACCATAGAAGGCAGCTTGTGTCACTGACTGTGGTGGAGCCGTGGGGGTGTCACCACCATGGGGTGGGGAGAGGTTGTGCCTCTAATCCAACCAACATCCCCACTCCTCACACTCTCTGCCTTAAGAAAAACGCTCTGCTACAAACTGCACGGTTTAGAAGAGACCCGCCCCATTTTTAAATAAAGGAATGAAATTTAATATGTTTAAATTGTACTAGTAATATGTTAAAATCATACATGCCATATAACAGAGATTTTATTAAAATAAAGCATGAACAAGTTTAAGCAGCGGCCATTTGGGGTTCGAACTAGCTGTAAACCTCCATTAGAGCCCTTATCTATCCTACAATAACATATAAACACAAAAACAACCCTTAGGGGTTCGGGTATGAAGGGAAGAAGAAGAAGGAAACAACTTCTTTCTCCTCTTCATATTTTGACCTCTAACCCTAGATCCAAATTAGGGTTAGGGTTTTCTAATGATATCATTATTTTAATCTTGTCTTAGAAGAGGTATTTTGTGATAGTGTTTTGTGAAGAGGAATTAATTAAATCAACCTCCTCCCCCTATTATTTTTCTTTTCTTAACCTTGTATATAGGGTAATCAATAGAGATTTATAATTAATGAATTGTACTTTAGTTTTAAGATATACTAGGGTTATTTCATTAGCAACAATATATATATATATATATATATAAACTTAAATAAAATAATTTAAGCGGACAAAGGATACGTGAAATATTATAGATTTTAAATTAGTTAAGCAAAAAGGGAAGAAAATACCTTAATGAGAATTTATAGTTAAATGCGTTAATCATGTGGTTAATCAAGTTTAATTTTATTACCTTATTACAAAGTAAATTTGTATGAGCAATTGATAATTTAATATTGTGTGAAATTTCTAAATGCGTACCTAATAAAAGTTATGTATTCGACAATTGATTTAATGTAGATCCTAATAGTTTATTTCGTTTAGATTAAAATGACCTTACACCTTTAAGTCATTAGAATGAATCTAAATAATGGTTACAAAGATTTTAGTACATTTTGAATTAAATTTAAAGTGGGAATTAAGTTAAGTAAAGTTACTATAGTGGTATCAATTAAAGTATTTATTTGGGAGTTTCTCTAATAAATCTAAGGATCAATGGATGTTGGGTTAAGGATTTTGTGTATAATTAATTAATTTACCTATTTATTAAACCTTGTAAATGAAATTAATTAATAATGTTTTAGTTTTGATTTAAATGTCTTTTTGGCCAAGAGATCATTAATGATATAGTCAAAGATTTAAGCAATTAAACGATTAATTTATTGTATCTTTATTTAATATGATTATAGGAACCCGAGAGATGGAGATAATTGACAAAATTTATAAAATATTGGGAAATGTGTTCAGATGTCATTTAGTAGAGTTAAGATTTAATGTTGAGGCCTTCTACATAAATTTTTAAATAAGGAAGAATTCTTACAAGGAAATTATATTATCCTAACCTTTAAACGAAGTTGCATTAACTAAGCTTTAGAGGGACCAACTTGTCTTGAAATAGATTACCAATTCTTTGTTATGGAATTTTGGGAATGTCAAGAATACCAAGGCTGCGAGGGAGGTAACAAGATGTTATTTTAATACAAATACTGGTAAATATAGATTTAAACTTTATTTTTCAAGAATTTAACTTGAATGTGGTTCACATCTCCAACCTCTTTAAAATATGCATATAATTTTACTATGACCACTTTATTAGCGTTAGTTCATATGTCAAATCATGATCTTCATGTTATTAAAGAGACCTTAGTAGATCAAAATTCAGATTGCCTTATAATGGTTCACCTCCCTATTCAGGGTGCGGTTAGGTCAAGAACCTAACTAGAGTACTTAAAAAATTGGAACCCTGGTTATTTAAACTAGAGGGTTGAGGGATGTTGACATACAATTATGATTCCCTCTCGAACCTAAAAATAGTTCTTTCTTCTAGCGTATACTATCACTCCAGCGTGGTACACTTTAAACCTAGCTTAGAAAACATGATTTATTTTCTCCACTACTTTCATCAAGACATTAATTTTTCTTTTCAAAAAAAAGTTATTACATTTTGGATGTAAATTTTTGGGTATGACACTTGGTATCAGAGCATAAGTTGCAACACTGGGATCTCAGGATAACTTTGTTGCTTATGTTGTTATTGTGAAACACTAACTAATTGGTAGTGATTACTAAATTTACCTTATGTGTACTTCCTTTTTGGGATTATATGTTATTATGATGTGCTAACATGTTCGAAGATATATCATTAACTATGCTTTAGGGAATTTCTATTGCATGCATAATTAAATGAATTGCATTAAGGTTATTGGAGAATAATCCTTGGAAAAGAAAATGAATAATTGTTCCTTCGTGTAATCTATGTGTAATAAATCAAAGGAGGGTAGTTAAGGGAACACAATAGTATCATTGATGGAATATATATTACTGGTGGACTAGAAAGATTTAGGTAAGGGGCCTAAAACCCAAAGTGCATATGTGATTTTAAGGTAGAAGTGGTAACTACATTTAGAAGCTTTCATAAATGACCAAAGAAATGTATGATTAGTCATGTGCAAATTGTGATGGTATGTTAGGAACAATCTCTCCATTTGTTTGTTTATTAGGGGAAACTCTCCATCATGGACATAGTAAGAGTTAAGAAATGTATCTTTTTTTAAAAGAAAAATGTGTAATGAATGGAAAATGCATACAGATGAATTACTCTCCCTGAGGGGGATAAAACATTGTACTATCTTCATGTGAAACTGGGTTTCTTGTGATGGTAGTTATAAATGTCCTACATTATCATAGTATTTTATCTTGCTAGAAGATGTTGTTTTCCCATGACATGAGAATATGATTAAATGTGGATAGAATATGATGTTTCTTATACCTCTTATGTATGTGAAAGAACCTGTAGAAGTGCTTATGTTTGGTGTTGTGTGAAACCCATAATTTCTTGGTGTGTCATGGGGTAGTGTAATCAAACACTCAACCATGGAAGTTATGTGTGTTATGAGTATGGGAGAACCATACCACTTATGTGTTGTTTCCTGATTGTTACCCTACTAAGTGTCAACCTATGGGTTGTACTTAATTAAAGGAATGGTAAAAATTTCCAACCTCTCAGGTAGAATTAACAGTGTACAAATAATGGCGGCACGAAGAAACCTTACCTTCAACTACTCGAGGGGAAAGAAATCAATACTTTCCCTATAAATCAGTATATAAAGGGGTAGTATGCTACTATCATTACCACTTTCTTGGATAGGAAGGATGATGTACGTGTAATGGTGGAATGAAGCAACCTTAGCTTCTACTACTCAAGGGAGGAGGTAATTCACTACTTCCCCTTATGATGGACCCAAATACGTAGTTCATGAGTGTAAACCTAATCCCCACAATTCTTGAGTATGATACCGGTACTGTATATGAGATTTTATGGACATAGATATAACTTGTGGATATACACTTTTTTCCTAATGGTCCAGTATGTGGTGGAAGTGTATCCCATGTTGTGATGGATACCATACCCACATATGCTCTGACATGATGCAAAGGGGTACAATGCCACACCCACTACTATTCAAAAAATAGTGTGGATGATGAAGCTGTGTTGCTGATGGTAGCGAGCTAAGATCGAGAACACGATGCCATGTATAGAGTTACGTGAAGGTGCAGTATATATACTTGTATGTATGTTTTATTTTTCCTACATGATGCAGAGTGTGTTGGAGACACTTTCATGTTTATAGAGGGGTACCCATGGATGCTCGGTTAGTTATACATAGTAGGAATATGGGGGGACCCTATCCATGTATACTTCTTGCTACAAAAATGATTTCTATGAGATATTGCTATGCAGGGTGTGACCTGTGCGTGCTTTACATGCGAGCAATATTTCCATGTGCATACGACCAGTGCATGACTTCTCTTCTTGGTGTATGGTCATGTAGGGTGTGTTAAAATCTTATTCCATACCACCTTATGCGGGGTGTTGCCGAGGTGAACACCCCACGCCATGTGGAGAGTAGATCATTGGGTCACCACATGAAAGGCTATTGTGAAAGCCAAATGGTTTTTCCTCCTTCCTTGTGGGGTGGCTATATATAGTCACACACTGATGTATTGTGCTATTTCATGGTAATTTTGGGTTAACAACTTGTTTATCTTCTCTTGTGATGGTTTAGCCATAAATTTTTAAGAAAGCTTATTATTATGATTTAATTTTGTGATATTTTCAATTTATTTATTTATTGTTGAAATTAATAACTTATTTCCTTTTTGAGTGGCTAAACTAGTGTTTCATTGGTGTAATTTGACTGTTGGCCATGTGCAGTAATGTGTTTCCTCGCTAAGAATGTTGATGGCTGACTTGGTGAGTGTATACGAGGAAGCAAACATAGGAAACCTTTGAGTATGGGGGTACCTGAGGCTATTATGTAGCTAATATCCACTGCCCACCTTAGAGTGGTGACTATTCCTTGGAGGCTAAACACCTTACATAGACAAGGGGTAGATCATGTCGAATTGTATGGGGGAACCTCACCATATGTATGTCTGAGCCATATATGTGTGCATTCCCAGGACCATCAAGCCACTTGGTGAGGTATGTATCATGGATTTTGGATCATGTATCATGGACTATGGTTATGTATTCAAATGAGATTAGTATATTGTACCCTGGAGCATTATGGCTTGAGCTGCTCCTAAGCCCTATGTTGTGATGTGTATTCCCGATGATGTGGACTATTGTGTCATTATGTAAATGGATATCTACTCATGCTTACTACTGCATCTTAGAGATAGAAATACAATTGTATGTTTGTTAGCATGTATGTTACCATGTTTAATAAGTTTTGATGACATTTGTGATAATTAAATTAATAAGAAAGATTTGAAAAGATATCTTGCTCAAATTGTTTAATGAAAGGTTTCCTTGGAATGGTAAACCTAGTATAGATGGGTATGAATCCAAAAGAATTTTGATGATTAAAACATTTTAACTGGATTTGGATTGATGTAATTGTGGCAAATGTTGAACCATATGTGTGATAATGAAAATAAAATGAGTAGAAAGTTTCTTGTAAAGGTTATGTTTGGGCCAAAAATTAAGATTAAAGAACACCTTGTAATAAGAAAATTACACTTTATAGTGTTTGCAGTTAACCTTTGAATACTTAATTAGTCTATAATGTTTCTTATGTTGAAAATACATAGTTTTTTTCCTTGGCTACTAACCTATATAGGGGAGCTAGCACCCATGTGTTGTGTAGAAATTTGGAAACATAATAATGGCCTTACAAATTACAGGAGTAAGTTGAGACTTAGGGGGATGATGTAGTACCTCCCTCATTTTCATTTTATGTCTGACACTCTAAGGGTTGTAGATTGAGTTATTATTGCATAGATGACCATGTAGTACTCTCACAAGAGTGTACCCTATTATCTTCTTGCTTATGTTGACTGATCTACGAAGCATTATGTTGCATTAGGACATATTGATTTACTTATTATTACGACTAAAAGTTAAGTTCTTGTATTGCATGGATTGAATTAGGATAAGGAAATTGTAGGATTTTGATAAATGATAGGTGATTTTATGATTAAAAGGATAATGCAATTAAATATTAGATTGGTTAAACTAAAAGGATAGCAAGGTAATGTTATGATTTATTATAATTAGAAACACTTTGGTTAGTTGGATAAGATTACCATGTTACAGTTATGAATTTTGCATTATGGATACTGATCTAGTGAACGTTATGATTATGTGAAAGACTAATTGATTCTTATGTGATTATATGGTCAACGGTGAATTGATTCATTTACGATGCAATATGATTTCTAACATGAAATTAAAGTTAAATGCTCAAGGGATGCTTACGAATGCATAGTGAAAAGTGAATTTGATTATGTAGAAACTTTGTAGAGGTTTTGAATAAAGCATATTTCATTATGATGCATATTATTCCTTGGACTATTGATATTCAGATTTAGTGTGCAGGGAAGATGACCATGGTGTTAAATTAGGGAATCAAGATTAAACCTATGTGAGAAAAGTGCAAACCAAGGTTTCTCTTTATGAAAGAGATAAAGCCTCATTGTGATGTATTTTAAATTCGTAATAGTGAAGTGTATGGTTTTAGTTATTATTAAATATTAATTGTGGTTGCATTTTCAAATGGGTAGGACATGTGTATTATGATGTGTATGTATGTGTGTGAGTGTCACTTGACACTTGTGTTATGCTTATGTGTCAATGACATGCCCCTTTGGGGTGGAGATTGGTTTCAACCAAACCTAGGAGAGTACCTTGTAGGATCCCCATTTGTGCCCACTTGGTTAGTGAGCCTTAGGAATGGTCAAATCACTTGAAATTCGTGGGTGAGTTTAAGAGGGGTTTTTGATGGGTTAAAATTATACCTAGGGTTGAGTTTAGGCCCTTTTAGAAGTCCCACTTGGTATACCTATGGGTTAGGGTCATTTTTTACCATAGGACAACCTAGGTAGGTGTCTTGAGCCTTCCAAAAGTTGGTTTTCCCAAGATGGACGAAAATCAACTTGTGAGAGCTTGTCCTTAGGTAGACAAGTGTTACCCAAGGAATTTTAGGAAGTGTGAGAGAAGAATTTAGGGGGAAGTTTGGGAAAATTTTGGTTGTTCATCCACTCTCCATGTTTGGAGAAAACTAAGAGTTAGAGGAGATTTTTGGAAAGAGGGATAAGGACTTAGGGATGAAATCTTATCATCAACCTCATTAGTGCCATTAATTGATCAAGGTTGGTTGCACTATCTCCATATTTTTAGTTGATTCATGTATGCAAGATATTTTGTGGTAGATGGTATTCTGCAAGGATGTTTTGTTCATGTTTGTGCTTTGAGAGTTGTAATTTGTGGTTGAGAAGATTGTGTTGTTGTAATGTTTTCATGGAAGTTTCTTTGTCTCTTTTTCTTGAATATAGTTTGGGTGTGCAAGGCTAATCTCACCCTTGGGAGGGTAGAGAAGCCTTGGGGTGAAGGATGTAGGTATTTTTGTGAGATTTGAAGTAAGAAGAAATGTTGTTGTTTTATAGGCCATATGAAGACAATATAACACTTGTTATGGATTATTTCTTCATAGTGCTTGTTCTCCTTCACCCCATTAATGGGTCATTAGGAGACCCTATGTGCAAGCCTTAAATGGGTATCTATTTTGTGGTGTGATGTGGAATGTTGCATGATTATGTTCTTTGTGAAACCTGTTTAATCTTGGTTCCCCTAACTTGGGGGTGGTCTTGTAAAGACCTAGTCTAGGAGGAGAGCAGTCCCATGGTCTTCTTGTTTCCTTTTTTCTTATTGCAGATTTAGGAGTTCTTTGGAGATTGGAGCTAAACTGAGTTATGGTAGTGGAGACATGTGTGGTTTTGTAAAAATTTATGTAAGAATTGAAGGCTAGAAATTTTGTATCTTTCTTATAGGAGTGTAGTTTCTATTTTTTTATGGAGCTTGTAGATGTATACATTAGTAAGTGGTTTTAAGTGGTAGATCCAGTTTGTGTTGGGAAATGTTTTTGTCTTGTTTCTTGAAAGAGGAATATGTTTTTTTTAGTTGAAGGAGAAAATTAAATGAACATAAGTTATCTTGATTTTTGG
>MU225256.1:10813073-10839039 GCA_018584345.1 Thuja plicata | reverse complement strand
TTAGACTCTTTCATTTATGTACTTTTAAAATCTAATGTATCATACTAAAGTTTATAGAAATGAATTTAAACCAATAAACCTTTAATATAAAATATGTTGTGGATTTTAAATATAAGATATACTTAAATATAAATTTCTTGCATATGCATACCTATATATGTTTGTGAAAAAATCCTAATTAAGTTCATTCCCTGTTGACTCATTGTTGTTAGTGATATTCTCAAAAGAGAATCACTCTCTTTTCTTATAAATATATCTATATCAGAAATTACACACACACACACACACACACATATATATAACAAAAAAAAATTTAGAAGAGATCTATTATCTATTTTTTTAATAATGAGCATGTTTAACATGTATAAAATACTAATAAAATTAAGCAAAAAAAAAAGAGGATTGTATAATAAATAAACTATTTATTTTAAATATATATATATATATATATATATATATATATATATATATAAAAGAAATTTTAAACAATGGAGGGGAAGCTGGGCTACGCCCAGCACCCCCCCTGCGGGTTTCATAGAAGTTGGGAGGGAGGCCATGACTCTCCCCCCCGTGGTGAGCGCAACCCACCATGACTGCCACCATAGAAGGCAGCTTCTACCGCCGACTGTGGTGGAGTCATGGGGGTAGCACCACCATAGGGTGGGAAGAGGCCGCGCCTCCTCACCCAACCAACATCCCCACTCCCCACACTCTCTGCCTTAAGTACAGTGCTCTGCTACAAACCGTGTGGTTTAGAAGAGAATCGCCTCATTTTTAAATAAAGGAACGAAATTTAATATGTTTAAATCATACCAGTAATATGTTAAAATCATACCAGCCATATAACAAATATTTTCTTAAAACAAAGAATGAACAAGTTTAAGCAGCGGCCGTATGGGGTTCAAACTGGCTATAAACCTCCATTAGAGCCCTTATCTGACCTGCAATAACATATAAACACAAAAAAAACCCCTTAGGGTTTTGGGTATGAAGAGAAGAAGAAGAGGGGAGAAAGAAGATGGAAACAACTTCTTTCTCCTCCTCATATTTTGACCTCTAACTCTAAATCTGAATTAGGATTAGGGTTTCTAATGACATTATTATTTTAATCTTGTCTTAGAAGAGGTATTTTGTGGGAGTGTTTAGTGAAGAGGAATTAATTAAATTAACCCCCCCTATTATTTTTCTTTTCTTAACCTTGTATATAGGGTAATCAATAGAGATTTATAATTAACAAATTCTAATTTAGTTTTAAGATATACTAGGGTTATTTCATTAGCAACAAAATTGTGTGTGTGTGTGTGTGTGTGTGTGTGTGTGTGTGTTAACTTAAATAAAATCATTTAAGCGGAAAAAGGATATGTGAAATATTATATATTTTAAATCAGTTAAGAAAAAAGGGAAGAAAACACCTTAATGAGAATTTATAGTTAAATGTGTTAATCAAGTGGTTAATCAAGTTTAATTTTATTACCTTATTAAAGAGTAAATATATATGAGCAATTCATAATTTAATGTATATGAGTAAAATTTCTAAACGCATACGTAATAAAAGTTATGTATTCAACAATTGATTTAATGTAGATCCTAATAGTTTATTTCATTTAGATTAAAATGACCTTACACCTTTAAGTCATTAGAATGAATCTAAATAATGGTTACAAAGATTTAAGTACATTTTGAATTAAATTTGAAGTGGGAATTAAGTTAAGTAAAGTTACTATATTGGTATCAATTAAAGTATTTATTTGGAAGTTTCTCTAATAAATCTAAGGATCAATGGATGTTGGGTTAAGGATTTTGCATATAATTAATTTATTTACCCATTTATTAAACCTTGAAAATGAAACTTAATTAATAATGTTTTAGTTTTGATTTAAATGTCTTTTTGTCCAAGAATCCATTAATGATATAGTCAAAGATTTAAGCAATTAAACGATTAATTTATTGTATCTTTATTTAATATGATTATAGGAACCCTAGGGATGGAGATAATTGAAATCTTTTATAAACTATTGGGAAATGTGTTCAGATGTCATTTAGTAGCGTTAAGAGTTAATGTTGAGGCCTTTTGCATAAATTTTTAAGGAAGAATTCTTACAAGGAAATTATATTATCCTAACCTTTAAACGAAATTACATTAACTTTAAATCTTTAGAGGGACCAACTTGTCTTGAAATAGATTACCCATTCTTTGTTTCAGAATTTTGGGAATGTCAAGAATACCCAGGCTGTGAGGGAGGTAACAAGATGGTATTTTAATATAAATACTAGTAAATATAGATTTAAAGTTTGTTTTTCAAGCATTTAACATGAATGTGGTTCACATCTCCAACCTCTTTAAAATATGGATATAATTTTACTATGACCGCTTTATTAGTGTTAGTTCATATGTCAAATCATGATCTTCATGTTATAAAAGAGACCTTAGTAGATCATAATTCAGATTGCCCTATAATGGTTCACCTCCCTATTCAGGGTGTCGTTAGGTCAAGAACCTAACTAGAGTACTTAAACAATTGGAACCCTAGTTATTTAAACTAGAGGGTTGAGGGATGTTGACGTACAGTCATGATTTCCCTTTGTCCCTAAAACTAGTTCTTTCTTCTAGCGTATACTATCACTCCATCGTGGTACACTTTAAACCTAGCTTAGAAAACTTGATTTATTTTCTCCACTGCTTTCATCAAGACATTATTGTTCCTTTTCAAAAAAAAAATTATTGCATTTTGGATGTAAATTTTTGGGCATGATAGTATGATTTTTTTTTTCTCTAGGCCTCCAGTCTAACGTGTAATAGTACAAACTATCTCTAGGTATAACACATTGTGTTTCCACAATTTGATGCATTGTACACTAGAATGTTGTTGGGAGTCATATTAGTGGTATCTAAACTATTTTCTAGATATTTTACATCTTTGTATATCATGTGGAACAAGATCAGACTAAAAGAAGTTCAGGTTCTAAATACATGACCTGCCAAGCCACTCTCCTTGCCATTTTGAAAAATACAAATAGTAGAAAACTACCACAGAAGAACCTATCTGGTATCTTAAGATCAAAGATAGAGAGACAACTATCATGGATTAGTTAATAGGGTACAAGTAGATGAAAAAAGGTACAATATTTCCATGAATTTTAAGGTCCTTATGTGTCTAGGAAAAAAATTAAATGCAGCGCAAAAAATCAACCACAATATGCATAAAATAAATAAAATTATTAAATAAACACTATTGAGATTTTGGATGAATTTGGGATGTGACTGAGAGGAACTCAAACCGGTGCTACTAGTTGAATTATGTCACTATAGACAACTCCAAAGTTCTACAATAGTAGATGGTATAAAGGTAGTGTTAAGATAGAAAGTTAAGAATTTTGACTTGTTCACTTAGATTTCTAATTATAATGTGTGATATTACCTGTAACACAAGCTTCCACATCCAATACAAGCTCTAAGTGTCACACACCATTCAACATTAGGAAAAAAAATTGTGACCCCCATAAGAAGGCCATAAACTATATTACATCACATTGATAGGATGGGGAGTTTCTAGTTCAACATGGGGATAGGAGACTTTTGTTTGAGAGGATGACAGACTGCAAAAAATAGGGAAAACTTTTGAAAACTTATGAATAGAAATTTGGAGTGAGACTTAAAATTCATAAAGACATGTATGAAGGGTTCTGCAAGTAAATTGTTTGAAAAAATGTCTGAAAAAAATGTGGAAGGATAGGAAAGGTAGATGATCTGTTTCATAAAATTCATCAAAGATGTTTTGGAATAACATTATCACACAATATACTCAAATGGGATCTTCTAAAAAAATCCTATGAAAAGCTCAAGAAAATGTGCTTGGTATCCATAAAAGGAAACATATCAACTTTTCTAAAATAGTCACAAATTGTACCCAAATGAAATCCATAGAAAAAGGTATAGATGACCATCAAAGAATCATTTAAAGTTGATCTTAATCAAATGTTGATGTCGAAGCAGATCCAGAAGACATTTAAACAAAATGTGGAAATAGAGAGAAATCCCTAGAACTATCTTAACAAAATGCCTTGAAGAGATGGGCATCTATAGGGAAATAAATTCAAAGGGTTTCTTCCTTTATTTTTTTGCATAGAATAAACTTCAATTCCATATATGATCAAACAAAAATATTCAACAGAGTATGCTTTGTACAAAATAATTCAAAGCTCAAAAAATGAGAGCACATTGTCTTTGAACTTACCACTTTGGAGAAGATAGTGTGGGTGGAAGAATAGTAGAGAAAAAAAAGTGAAAGTACCATTTAAATCTTCAGGTGGATGAGAACTCTTGTTGCGCAAAGCTCTATTTTGGTCTTCCTATGTATTAAACTCCAATAAAGTGTGTGCATCATCATGAACCTATGAAGAAGGATTGGACATATTAAAAACTATCTAGCCCGCCATTGGAAAACCCTTAAAACCATAAATAAATGCACCCAGATGGTGTCTCATACACTATCCCACTCTAGAAATTTGTATACTTCATGAAGGAAAAATTGTCCTTGTTTTTTTGAAGGTGCCTCCAGGCTCTTTCTTGCGGGTACCTTTTTGGTAAACCATGTTCTATTTTAGATGTGCTAAGCTAAGGGTTTTCATTCACATAGCTTCTTCTTGATCTACTTTATGACACCATCTAGGTATCATATTCTTTTCAATGTCAAGAATTGTATATTTCTAAAAACTGCGCTTGTCACTATTTAGGATTATTGTGTGCCTCATAACTTGCATGCCTCTTAACAAGAAACTTGATATACCTTTGCTACCTCCCTATCAAGAAGCCTTATTTAAAAGGATATCAACTTTGATCAGGAAACCAAATGGTTAAACATTTCCTACCTCAACATTATGTTTTTTTTTTCCATTGAAATGATTGAGAGCTCACATTATATGCCTACTATAATGCACAAGTTGGAGGAAATCATGGAAATTTTAGATTTCATCAAAAAATTTCTATCAAAGATAAAAATAAAAATGGGTTTAAGTGATTGCATGTGACAAAGACTTGATGTGAGATGTGAGCCAGGGGATATGGAGAAAAGGTTACAAAGTTTGTCTAAAAATTGTTTACCAGTCACTTGAGCATGGTTATCTTCTTGCCTGTTTCCCACTTCTGTACTGCCAATAAAGGCATTTGCTATTGTAGGGGCATAAGAAAGGTTTCCCCTATGTACAAATGTGAATGAGCTCACACAGGAAGCCTATCAACATAATTACTTCTAGTCTTTTTACCATCAATAATGGATTCATGGGCCATTCAAGATAATGGTAGAATCGACAATGATGACAAGATTTTACCTTCAAAACCACACTACTAATAAGTGTGGGCACTATTTTAGTTGATCAATGAAAACAAATTTGTAGATTGGGGCCTCCTCCAATGATGAGTCTATCTCACAAGAAAAAGGATAGAGCAGAGGGATTTGTGGGTGTCAAAACCAAGTAACAATTCATGTATGGTGAATCTGATGCAATCAAAAGGTACTATAATTCCATGATTAAATTGATCAACGACATGAAGATGAGAAAGGATAGAAAGCTATTGCGGCCAAAGGTAATCATCTCCCACCCATTGCTAATATTCAAACAAGGACCAACCCTAGAGCCAAAAATCATGGCTTGGGAAAGGAAGAGCTTGAGATGAAGTGTTAAGAATCATAGGAAAAACCATCCCATCTGAGTGGCGAGACCAGCTTAAAATAAACCTAGGGTTTACTAACTTTCAATATTTAAATCTAGGGTTTGTAGAAAATATACTGATCAGATCTGATAGAAATTTGAATCATAAATCTAAAAATATAAATGATTGCACCAAACAGAAAGGAACTAGTTTTTGGTGGCCTCAGAATCTAACAAGAAAACCACCATCAAAGGATACCCATTTCATTCACACCATTATGTAGTAGCTGTTCAACATAACTTTAGTATTTGAATAGGAAACTCCAAGAACTAAGTAATGCTATTGAAAACAATGATAGAAGTTATTGCACTCTCTAATAAGATTGGATTTGACTCACATAGACCTCTAACCTAAACTTCTTGCATCTGATGTTTAGAGTGACCTTGTAGGTGTTCAACACTTCTATAGAGATTAGGAATCCCCTGTAATCACTACTACAAGTATTCAACACTTATGTAGGAGTAGGATTCACTTGTTCCTACTGTTGTGGGGTGCAAATTTGGCAAGATGGAACTCCTAGAACCTGCCACGAGAATGCATTTGAAGCTTAATGATGGATTTTGTTGCTGGTAGCTATCACACTATGGTATCAACAGTGTATATCTAATGGATTTTTACACTACCAATATTTCTTGACATCACATTAAACTTGTAACTCTTGCTATAGTTAATTCTCAGATGATCTAAAAATTGACTAGAACATGTAAGTCGGTGCCTAGTTATTACCCTTGAACCCCTTGAAATGGAACATGTCTTTTCTGATGTTGGCATGGTGTGATGGTTAAGTTGCAGTGTTGTTTTTCTTTCCATCAAAGTTCAAATCTCATTTGAGTGTAATTGTTGAATGATTATGCTGGGGATGAGGTCCCTAGTGTAGAAGTTGAGAAGTCCAACTTCACAGATTGCCAAGAACACCTGCATGCAAATAACCTATTGCTGAAAGGAAACCAGAGAGATAGAAGCAAAGACTTGGAAAATCTCAGGGGAGTGAGAGAAAATTATATTCCAAGGTAATTAAACAATAATTACAAAAGTTCAACCTTAAAGGTGAATGAAACCCTAAAAAGGTAAAAGCTAGGTTGTGCAATATAATTAATATAAAATATTAATTATATGCACCTAAGAGACAACTTAAGTGAAAATAGAGTACATAGACAACTTAATAATTAAATCAATATGATCTAATTAATAAGTGAAGATAAATAGATACTCTAACACCCCCCCTTAAGAGAAGCTCAGGAGGTAAGCTAACCTAGCACAGCTATGAAAGCAAGAAAAGTGGGTCTCGACAACAGGGCCTGATCAGGTACCCAATACAAGGAAATCTCTATGAACTGGAGATAAAGGAGAAAACCCACTGGGAAAAAACCCTCTCCAAAAGAAATAAAACAAACATGCTGAAAAAAACATGAAGGAAGGAAGGCCTCAACAAGACCCCCCAAGGACAACTTTCATCACCCCAAGCATAGAACACAACTGAAGATAGCACGAAGATGAAAAAGGTTTGGTGAAGATGTCAGCAACCTGCGCATTAGTGGGAATGTAATCCAAAGTGAGAACATCATCCTGAATTTTCTGATGGATGAAATGCATATGAAGCTCAATGTGTTTAGTGTGTTGATGCTCCACCAGGTTGCGAGAAATGTGAATAGCACTCTGATTATCGCACCACAGAATAGTGGGACGATCAGGAGGAAAGCCATACTCAGTCATCAACTGTCAAAGCCATAGAATCTCCTAGCTAGCATGCACTACCACTCTGTACTCAGCCTCTGTAGATGAAAGTGTGTGAGCATCTTGCTTCTTGCATGACCATGTGATAGGACCACAACCAAGACAAAAAAAAAGCTAGAAGTAGACTTCCGATCATCAACATCACCAGCCCAATCTGAGTCAGTGAAGCCAACAATGTGAGGAACCACTGATGTGTAATGAATGCCATACATAAGTATGCCCTGAATGTATCTCAAAATATGCTTGGCAGCTTGCCAATGACTCTCATGAGGCTCATGTGAGAACCGAGAGACTAGACCAAGTACAAAGGAGAGATCAGGATGAGTGTGTGTCAAGTATAACAAACTACCAACCAACTGCCGATACAATGTAGGATCCACTAAAGGTGAAGTGCAAGAGGTAGACAAAGTAACACCCAACTGAAAAGGTGTGGGAGTAGGATTGCAATCAAGCATATCAAAGCACCGAAGCATGTCAAGAGCATACTTGTGCTGGTAAACAAAGATCCCAGTAGGGGACTGAATAATATACAGACCCAAAAAGAAGTGTAATAGACCAAGGTCAGTCATCTCAAACTGCTCCATCAATGAACGCTGGACATCCTGAATCATAGAAGATGAGCTACCTGTGATGAGAATATCATCAACATATAGCACAAGGATCAAAACCTCATCCTCAAGATGTTGAATGTAGACTGTAGGATCAAAATGACAGTGTGTGAATCCTATAGAAAGAAGAAAGGAGTCCATCTTCTCATACCAAGCCTGAGAGGCCTGTTTGAGACCATACAAAGAATGCCAAAGTCTACAAACCAAGGAGGAATCCTACACAAATCCTTGAGGCTGCTCCATGTAAATCTCCTTAGTAAGATCACCGCGCAAGAAAGCACTCTTCACATCCATCTAAAAAATGGGCCATCCCTGAGAAGCTACGAGGGATAAGACAAGGTGAATAGAGTTCATCTTGGTGACAGGGCAAATGTCTCAGTGTAATCAATACCCTCAACCTGTGAAAAACCCTTCGCAACAAGACAAGCCTTGTACTTATCAATAGAACCATCAGAAACAAACTTAGTATGATACAACTACTTGCATCACACTAACTTTCTTCCCTTAGGAAGAGAACAAAGATCCCAAGTGTGATTCTTCATCAAAGAAGAATACTCCTCCTCCATAGCACTGTCCCACTTAGTATCCTCTGTTGCTACCCCAAATGTCTAAGGATCACCACAAATAGCATGACTCAGAAGACTAGAACCCGCAATATGAGACCAGGTGCGACAGGAAGTGGAAGGGTCACCAGCCAGAGATCCTGCAACATCAACTATAACATGAGCCCATCTAGGCATCGATGGAGGATCTTGTGGTGGAGGTAAATGGGGATCACCAAGATCATCATCCTCATCATCCTGAAAAGAAACTGGAAGAGATGAGGGAGTAGTAGTAAGTGAAGTAGACTCTGGAAGCGGGGTATCTACTGCAGGAAGGTGCTCATCAAACTGGACATCCCATCAAAACAAGACCTCTCTGGAATCAGGGTCAAACAACCTGTATGCCTTAACATCCTCATAGTAGCCAACAAAAATGAGGTGTCAGCTCTTCTAATCCATTGCTCTCCTCTGAGAATCTGACACAAATGCCCATGCTTCACTACCAAAAAATCAGAATGAAGATACATCAAGCTTGACATGAGACCAAGCCTCCTCAGGAGTCATATGTCAAACTGCCTTGTGAGGCATCCAATTCTAAATATAGTTGGTACAATTGACTACCTCTACCCAAAAAGATGAATCCATGGACCTGGACTATTTCATACAATTATCCATCTCCTGAAGTGTTCAGTTCTTTCTCTCAGCCACACCATTCTGCTAAGGGGCATAGGGCACTAAAAACTGATGCTAAAGACCATGTTCAGAGAAAAAATCCCTGAAAGCTTGGTTCACATACTCCCCCCCATTATCTATGCGTATCCAGTGAATAGAAAGACCAGATTGCTTATCCACAAATGTCTTAAAGACTCAAAATGAATCAAAGACATTAGACTTGTACTTCAAAAAGTACACCCATGTGCGCCTGGAGAAGTCATCAATGAAAGTAAGCACATATCTGGCACCAGAAAAAGGAGTAGGAAATGACATGAGGTCACTATGAATCAATTCCAATGGTGCCAAAGCACAAGTAGCTCATCCGTGAGGAAAATGATCTCTATGTTGTTTTCCAAGAACACAACCCTAACAAACCCCATTAGTGCAAGCAATCTGTGGAAGCCCAAGAACAAGTTCCTATGTGCTCATCTACTGAAGATATCTATAATTGACATGGCCCAAATGATCATGCCAAAGTCTACTCACTAAATCTACATGTGCTATAAGATAGGAACCTGTGCCAGTAGAAGACTCAAATCCATCAAATCTGTATAGGCAGGATGCAGTGTCAACACTCCTAGTAGCCACAATCATATCAGAATCATGTAAATCCTGAATAACCACATCATGTGGTGAGAACTCAACTGTCTTACCAAAGCCAGAGTGGCAAATATGATAGATAGACAATAGGTTTGTCGAAATGTTAGGGACAAAAAGAACATCCTGAAGGGAACCCCCAGCTAATGCAACAGAACCAGAACCCAAAAATGAAAGATGAGATGAGTTCCCAACAAAAATCTATGAAGTAGCACGTGGAGCAAGTGAGGTGACCAACTACTGAGTGTGAGTCATAATGTGAGAGGCATTGGAATCAAGAATCCAAGTGGGCCCAAAAGTTGTTTCTCATGTAGTAAGAGCATGAACTTTCCCTATAGGGGAGGATGTGGAATAAGGAGCTAAAATGTGATGCTCCTGCATGGCTTCCTCTAAAGCCTCCAAATGTTTCCAGCACCTAGAAATAGGATGTCCATCCTTTCCACAAAAGCTACAGGTCTCAACTGATTTCTTCTTAGTCTTGGAGGTAGACTTAGTAGACTTCAAAGAAGATTTACCCTTGGAAGGGTTAGCTGGAGGTTTGGAATCAATTTTTTGTGCAGGTTTGGAGGAATACTCATTGCCTGCTAAATCTTTCTTTGGTTTGGCTTTTTTTTTTGGTTTCCCCTGTGAAGACTAAGAAACCAATGCTTGGCTAGAAGAGCCAGAAGCATCCATCTATTGGATCTTTGCCTTTTCCCATGTCAACCGATCATAGAATGTCTCGAATGAAGGCATGGTGTGTCTAGTACCCAAAGCATCCATGGTGGAGTAGAAAGTAGAAGAAAATATCTGATACTGTCCTCTCAACTTTGAGAGTATCAGGAAGATACACTCATCATCTGTCTTGTTTCTCCCACATCCCTACAAAACTAAGCACAGAGATTTGAACTTCATTAAGAAGTCCTCCATAGTGGGAAAGCTGGTAGGAGTCAAAGCGATCAGCTCTGCATCAAGCTATAGTGCCCAAAACCCATTCACTATGCCAGAAAAATATGAAAAATTGCCCCAAATGGCCCTAGGAGTTGTCAAACCGTCTAGGTGAAAAAGGAGAATGTCAGAGATGTTTAGTGCAATCAAGCCCATGGTTTCATCCATTTTATTCCTATGCTGAAGAACCTCAAAAGGATGCTGTAGGACAGGTTGGTTTTCATCTAGACATGACCATAAGCCACGTGACATGAGGAGCCTGGTCATGTGTGCTTTCCAGGTGTGGTAATTGTGTAGTGTCAGTAGGGCCACAGAGGGGTCTGACATTGAGAGAAGAAAAAGATGAAAGTAGAAGGGTCATTTCTAAATTTAAATGATAGAAAGAAAAAGCACCCCCCCACAATGTATAATTATATCCCCCATACAACAAAAAAACAATTACTGAAAGCACAAAAAATAAGAAGAAAACATAGACGCTAGATTCAGAGATGGAGGAAATAGAAGCCTCTACTTCAACACCAAAAAAGAAAGATCAAATGGCCGAATCAGCAATCAAGACCAGCACCATTGCGTCTGGCTCAAAAACACATTTCCAATGTTGTTTCATTTTTTGAAAATGGACACTGTATGCTCAAGTTTTGGCCAAAAAACCAACGATGCCTCCGAAAAACAACTCTCTGGAAAAAACCAAACACGGGGAAAAATTTGACGGTCAAACGACCATCACCCATCTGCGGCAAAAAATTTTACAGCCATATGGCCGTCAGAGGACCGTTGGCCGGAAATTTTTTTCGGTTTCCAGAAAAGTTTGAAAAAGCTACCAGAAAAAAAAACCAGCAAGTGAGGTCACTGCTGACGTCACCTGTCATTGGCAGGTGGTCCGGCGATGGTGGGCTGGTTGCTGGCGTCGACAGCAGTGGCGGCCGGGCGGTTCCCAGGAAAGTATCTCTGATGCTGGCTGCTCCCCTAGTGGTGGTGGCTGGTGGGCGGCGTAGGCCGGGGTGGCATCGGGGTGGCGCAGCGGTGGCCGCTTTGGCAGTGCATCCGAGGAGTCCTAAAAAGGGTTTTTTTTTATTTTTTTCTCGAGAAGTGTGTTGTACGGTCTAGGAGGCAAAAAACAATTCCCAGAGGTCACTGTGACCAAAAATAGTGAACTTTATATGTATTTTGACTCTCCCAGGCCTTCTGAATGCAATGGTGGAGTTTGATTTGGCTCAACATGCTCCAAAAAATATTTCCTCCTCCAAAATGAAGGAAAATACCTAGAGAAGCTGTGGCTTTTAGCTGCGAATCACGGCTTCAAAAACCCTCAGACTAGGCAGCAGCAAGGAAGCTCTGATACCATGTAGAAGTTGAGAAATCCAACTTCATAGATCGCCAAGAACACCTACATGCAAATAACCTGTTGCTGAAAGGAAACCAGAGAGACAGAAGCAGAGACTTGGAAAATCTCAGCAGAGTGAGAGCAAATTCTATTCCAAGGTAATTAAACAATAATTACAAAAGTTCAACCTTAAAGGTGAACGAAACCCTGAAAAGGTAAAAGCTAGGTTGCACAATATAATTAATATAAAATATTAATTATATGCACCTAAGAGATAGCTTAAGTGAAAATAGAGTACATAGACAACTTAATAATTAAATAAACATGATCTAATTAATAAGTGAAGATAAATAGATACTCTAACACCCAGTTTCATAGATCTGAGTAAAAATTGTTAGGTTTAGGGTTTGATCCCTAACCAATGGGAATTTCCATGAACAATATTGATTCTATAAGGTTAAAGTGATCATCTTTGATGTAATTAAGACTATTAAATCCATATGAGTCCATAACAAAAGAATTTGTAATAAGAAGGTCAAATGATGCCATGTTGGACATATGTGTCTAAATGAGTCAAATATGGGCTTAAGGGGTAAATTAGGAGTCTTGCTTGCAATTTGATTTTCATAAGGTCTTAAAATGATCATATTCATGTAATGGGGTGATAATTAGATTCTTAGTTCAAGAAAAGAACAAACTTGTTAAGGACAATATGTTAATAGCCATTGTTAAGGGATACAATCGACCAAAAGTTGTTGTGTAGGTGGTTAGGGAGGTATGGGTTAGTTTCCATAAGAGGAAAAAGTTTAAATATATTGGAGAAAGTCCAAAAGCTACAATCTTGGTCAATGTAAGGAGTAAGATATTAATAAAAATGAGATTTTTGCATACCTCTATGGTGTTGTTTTGTTAAAGCAGACTGATTACACTAGTTTTTCATTGTGAGTATCTTAATGTTTTCAGTCTATCTCCTATTGGGATTGATGAGGGATTTAATACCCTTCATTTTGGATTTGATAAAGGTGTCCTAGTTTTTGTATAAAATGTCAAACCCTTAACTAGGATAAACATTAAACAAACAAAATATAGAATTTTTTTTTTTATGTTCATCAAACCCTCAGACTTGGTAGGAATATGGGAGAGGGTCTGTACTTTATATATTTATGTTTTTAAAGAATTTGTAAATGTTGTCTCAGAATATGGTAAGATAGTGACATACTGATTTGTTTGGAGATATGATTATTGGGAATGGTTTGGAAGGCAGATGTTGGCTTAGAAATATGTGAGAGTGAGTTATAAATGTGTTCTAGTGAATATAAAGGTGAGGGACACATTGTTGGTGATTGTTATTGTGACTGTCTTAGTATAACTAACTGTCATAGTTTTACAATACAAAAGATCAGACCTTTGTAGAGGGTCAGTATAAGGTCAAGAGGACTGAAATGGGTGTTAAATGAAATGTGTAAGGGTCTTTTCATGTAGGAAGAAGTGAAGGATCCAATGTGTGTAGGTAGATCAAAGGTATGGGTTTTTTGGAATGTGAAACATAGGCATTCAATTTCCTTTTAGAATTATTGTTTGAGGAAGTTTTGTTTAGATGTTAATGGTCATTATGTTTCCTTAAGGATATGGGAAGTGTCATTAGAATCATTAGAATGTTTGAGGGGAAATTTAAACGATTTTTTTCTATCACAATGTGTTGATATGAATGTTTTATCATAGAGAAAGATGTAATCATTCAAGTGGAAGTGTGTGGTTAGTCACAAAGAGAAATGCAATCCAAGTTTGGATGAGTTCATTGGAGTAGAGTGTTTATGAAGTGTATGGAAGTTTTTTAAAGGAAGAGAGTGTTGAGGCCTAATGTATATAGGTCTGGCCTTTGGGGTCAATAATTATTAAGATTAAAGTTATGAGTAAATATTTTGTGGTCAAGGAGTTTTGAGTCAAGGAGTTGTGATAATCTTGAGTGATCTAGCGAATCTGATCTTATTGTTGAGTATTGGGAATAGTGTGATGTTGAAAATAAAGTATTGAATGTGAGTCATGGAGGTTTTTTTCTTGAATATCCTTGAAGAGGTGAATGTTTCTACAAATAAGAAAGTAAAATGAAGAGTTCTAGTGATATTTTAGATGGTTCCATGATGCTCTACATCAGTAAAATCATCAACACATTGACACCCTATCCACCTTTTGTTAAAATATAAGACATGTAACAAAGACATAAAAAAATTATAGGGTAAGTTAGGGTATTTTTATTTAGCCTCAAAATGTCTTGATATCCCTCATCTATCTCAGGAATAGTTAGTCATCTCCTTGCATAACTAGGGGACATTTTCATTACTTCTAAAAATATGAAAATGGTCTGCACCATGAAGGTCTATGTGGTTTTGAAGGTATTCATTTGTGATGGTTGAAATGGATCGATCCCTTGACTCCACCCTAGAAGAGAGATCACCTCTAAATAGAGGGTAGTATGAGAATAGAAGAACCATTTGGGAATACATTGACAAAAACGTGATAAATTGTGAAATGGAGAAATTCTCAATTCCACTGATTTTTAAACTTAAATGTAATTTAAGTTACTAGAAAAATTTAAATTTTTCTTCCTAAACAAAGGTATGAATAAAAATTGTAAAGCCATATATAGACTAAGTATATTTTCCAAATGGAAAAAAGGAAACTCGCCATCTTCATTTATATTCTTGAAAATTTGTGAACTTGTTAAAATGACATACAATCTAGCTGCAACATCTTTTCTAAGAGCCTAACCATGTGATGGAGTGAGTACTTGTCAATAATAAATCAAATTTTTTTCCTTCAAAGAGTTATCCCTGCCGAAAGATCAATGCAATCTTTAAACATGATAACAAATATAGTTTAGTCAAACAAAAATTCAAGCTCCTCTAAGAAATAAGAAATGAAATTGGTGAGCATATATCTATGAATATGATGATACATCCGCTTGAAGTGGAGAAAATAATCTTGCATACTCTATTGAAATTATTTGTTCGAATAACACTTTAAAAAATTCAATTCCCTACTTTAGTCTTAGAAAATCATGTGAGTGGCTTCTTTCCTTCCTCACACTCAAATATGTACCTACGTCATTTACGACTCAGCTTATATAGTTTTTAAATTTTTTCCTCAACTTTAATTATCTAATTAGAAAGTAACTTTATTTTTAAACATCAATACTTCAAAATATTGATATCTTAAAATTATATAAATATTAATTTTAAACATTAGCATTATGAATCTAATATTATGTTTAAAAAACATACAAATATTCATGCTAAAAAACACACATTTCAAATCAAAACATTCAGGAACCCAAATGAAATTTGTAGGTTAATGAACACATTAGACTCCTCATTTTTGAATTTTCTAAAAAGCATTAACTTCACTAGAACCCTTGTGCAGCTTGGATGATAACATTTCAAACATTTGTTGCCATAAATCGCTACTTTTAATGTTAATGAAATGGAGTCCCTAGTAATAGAAGAATTATTAAATAATACAATCAAGAAACTTCTACTGATAATGAAATGGATTCCCTAGTAATATAATAATTATCAAATAATACAATCAAGAATGAAAAATAATACAAACTCCATTACTTTTTTAGTTCCCTACAAATTATCGATAAATTTGTAAATTTATCTTGTAAAATCTGGCAAAGGTTGTGAAATCTATAGACCTGCCAACCTAGTTTCTGCAATATAAATATATAAATTTATATGTGCATATGTGTGTGTATGTATTTATGTTTGTGTATTTTCAACAAATCCATTTTGTGCATATCTTGTAATCAGGGCTTGCCATGAGATCATATTTCTTTGAGGCATCATGTAAAACAGTTCATATGCCTTGCCTATGAATCCACATTTTTCTTGCATGTCTACCAGGGATATCACAACTTAAACATATATATACTCTAAAAATATATATTTTGTGCATATGTGGTAATTGGCATGCCTTGACCATATTTCATTTAGGCACTCTTTCAAACAGATCACATTCCTTATCTTTTCTTCCATTCTACAAGCATGTCTACCATGGAAATGCAACTAAATCATCTAAAAAAAATCCTTTATGATTTGAAGGATGTCCATACCTTATTCCAAAGCTCCCATTTTGGCACATTTAGTGAAAATGCTGGCAAAGATTGTAGAATTTATCTTTACACAATGCTGGCAGAGATTGTATAATTTATCTTGAGTACTCTTTACTTTCCATCCAATCAAATGGAATGCAAAAAATATTCAAGTGCATTATATACCTCAACCATTATTTTTACCTTACACAATCATAAATTCACACCTTTCACTAATGAATATGATCATGATTGGTAGAACCAGAGGACACATGCAACACCCCTATTGTAGCCCTTAACAATGACATGGTAAGGTAGTTACATACAATAATTCATTTATTGGATCTGACATTTATCAACAAGACCATATCATAGTCCATTACCAAAGAATCTTGATTTAATCATCCACAATTTTCATTCCTATCATTACTAGCCTTATATTTTATTCTAATTTGAACCGCTATTTTTATGATAATGTTTCTTTTTTATTCCCTTGCTCCACTTCTTTCTTCTTGGTGATGTTGTGCTTCTCTGTTGCTCATTGTCCGCATAAAACTTTATCTCTGATCTTTAGCTTGTATGATCAGGACTCTATGAAGTCTTCTTCACCAATATTCTCTTCAGTGTCTTCTTCTCTATTCACCCCTAATTCATAATTAATTATCTTTTCTCTCTTATAGACATGATTTCACTATTTCTAGGTCTTTGTCTTTCTTGCTATTGACATGATCTAGAAACCTCACCATTCTTTCTTTAAATCTTACTTCATACACTGATTACCTTCTTTTAGAATCATTCAAATTTTTACTGTAATAAGCAATAAGCCTCCCTTCTTGACTGAAGACAGCTCCATTTGTATTTCCACTAGCATTAAAATCTACTTGAAATACCTTGTTGAAATCAGGTAAAGCTAGCACTCATTGTTTAGTCACCCTTTTCTTCAGCAATAAAAAAAAAAATTTGCTCCATGTTTCTACTTTAAATCCTTCCTATCTCCCCTCATAGTTTCAATCATTGGTCCACAAATCAAACTAAATTTTCTAATGTACTTTTGATAAAAAATAGCCAACCCATGGAATGATCTTATCTCTCAAGCATTCTTAGGTGTAGGCCACTAAAAAATGCCTTTTATTTTCTCAGGATCCATCTTGAACCCTTCAGCAGATATTACAAATCCCAAATACACTAATTATTCTTTCATGAAAGTATACATTTGAAGGTTAATTAGCAACTTCTCCTCCATTAAATTTTGCAATACTTGTCTAACATGCATCAAATGCTCCTGTTTTCTCTTATTGAAAATCAAGATCATGCAAATACACAATGAAAAACTTAACCTAAGAATTTCTCAATAACTTAATTCATTAACCTCATGAAAGTACAAGGTGCATTAGACAATCCAAATGGCATTACCAACCACTCATACAATCCTTAATTTGTCTTGAATGTGATCTCCCACTCATCACCTTCTCTAATTATAATCTAATGATATCCACTCTTAAAATCTATTTTGGTGAAATATCTGGCTCCACTCATACAATCCATCAAATCATCCATCCATGGAAAAGGAAACTAGTACTTTATTGTGATCCAATTGATGGCTCTATATTGGTACACATCCTCCATTTTCCATCTTTCTTAGGTGCTAACATTGCTGAATTGCACATAGACTTGGGCTTTCTCTAATCAATCCTTGCTACAAAAAATCTTGCACTTGCCTATTGATTTTGTTATTCTCTGATGGTTTCATCCTATATGCTTCTTTGCTAGGAAAATAACCCCCCAGTATCAAATCCATACAATGGCTAATAATCCTCACAGGTGGTAATCCATTAGGGACATTATCTGATATGATGTCTACATAATCATTAAACAATCTAGTGATTTCTTTTGGGTGTTCTTCTCCTAATACAATCTCCTTAGACTTATTGGGTACTAAATCAAAATACACATTATCATGCCTCATGTCATCCAAGAAATTTTTGTCATCCACTAAACAAATCCTTTCACTAGTACACACTTCACTCTTAAGGGATTCCTCTAAAGGTAACAAATTGTGCTTCATTATATTTACAACAATGGTTTATACATTGTCCTACCATCATGTATTTCTTTCCTATCATACTACCATGGTATACTCAACAAGATATGACACACATCCATAGGCATAATATCACACAAAAGCTCATCATAATATCTTTCTCTTTGTGATAAAGGGTTCTCCACGTTATCAAGGTTGCACCATCCTCTTCTTGATTTTTTTTATTGATCCAGTGGACTCCTCATCTACAAATGTTATTCACCGACTACCTTCTTTCTTCTTCTCAGAGTTTCCTTGTTTGCATTCAAAGGCTCAGTGTCCTTCTTCACCACATTTGAAACAAGTGCCACTGAACTTCCTTCTAACACCACTACTTTTTCCTTCATTGTGATATGAACTCCTATCATTCTTCCTATAGTGATCATTATCCTTAGTTTCAGACTCACTTGTGCCTTAATCTACAAAATTTATTCCTCCTCCAATATTATTACTAGATCAACCTCTCTAAAACTTTCCTCCTCTACCTCTTTTCCTCTGTTCATGCATTCGGTTCAACTTCTTTAGCCTTCAAATCCCACTTGTAATCTTCTTTCACACTCCTAATCTGTATTAGAATAATTTCATCCTATATTGACATCCTCAAACCATTGAGGTAGCAAGAAATTTTTTTGGCTTCATCATCTATATGACCAGATATAATATTCATATTGTAAAACTCCTCAATATAACTCTTAACACTTAATTCCCTCTGCTTCAAGTTTTACAACTTCCAAAATAGACTTACCTGTTAGTGTAACCACCCTAATTTTGTCTACTCTAGCTAGAGAGCCTATTTTCCCTAAATGTGATCATACCCCTAATTATGTCAATCCAACTATTTGATTATTGGCATAATTCATCATAAATCAATTAATCTCCTAAAATCAAAGTGATTTCATCACTAACTCACATTAATTACCTTGGCCTATTTAAATCAAAACAACCCAATTAAATCCTTAGCTAAAGTAATTAATTAAAAGGGAATTAATAAAATCTCTAAATACAAATCATCACTTGCACATGGAAAGTCAATCCATGAACCAATGAGAGTTCACTTACATGGATCAATCACATGGATCACCAAAGATTCAATCCTCACCTCTCCTCACAAGTTTATCTCAACCACTCATTTCTCAAATCCTTCCATAAAAGGAGTGAATTTTGAGCTCAATAGGCCCACAATTTTAGAATTTTAATTGCATCCTTATGTTGTCATTTTGTTTTCATGATTTCAATAGATAATTAGATAACTTTAATTTATTCTTTAATGAATCCTTCCATCATTTCTAATCATGAATTTCATGATAGTTAGCCTCAATTCTCAATGAATCTTTCATTCTAGGATTGAAAGTGTCACTGATTTAATGCATATTCTGAGGACAAATTATAGCTTAAATCATACTCTTCTTAGATAGGAAGAAATATGTTGATTTCAATGCTTTCCTTATGATTTTCAATTGACTTCCATATTTCTAACCACTGATGAAATGACATATTGAAGTGTTGTGTTGCAGCTTGTAGGTATATAATTCACACACAAATTTCTAGCGCCCACCTTGGGGTAGAGCCCTTGATTTCTATTCGTCTTTTAGCTGATTCTTGATCTTTTTCTTTTGTTCTTAGGGAATAATCATATTTGGAAGCAAAGGATCACATTTGGTAAAGAAACTCACATCTAAGAAATCTAGCATTGTGTCCCGCAAATCCCAAATCGCTTCTGGTAAAGGCTCGCATTTGGTTAATTCCAGATCACATTTAGTTAAAAGATCACATTTAGGATCTTTGCTCGCATTTAGTTATTCCTGGATCACATTTGGGAAATAAGATCTCATTTAGTAAAGTTTAGAGTCACATTTGGTTAGTCTACTAGCATGATTGATAAATTTAATGACTAATCAACTGAATTTACATGTTTTAGGATTAATCTTATTGTTTGAGTAGCCTAATGAGTTCTTGCAGGATGTTGCTGAAGACATCTTTGGCTAAGAAGATGGAATTAAAATACTAACAAGTGGTTTTTTAGGTTTCCTTATGCGTTCAACCAAACTTATTTTGCAATTCTAGGGACTTAACACAATTTCTCTCCAATTTGTAACTTGATTAGAGAAGTATGCTCTTTTTCTTCATGGAAAATCAGAACCTCAAACATCAAGTTAATATTTGAATATAAATTGGGGAGATCAACTTAATTTCTCAAAAGTGTTTTGGTTAAATTCTTTTATAGGAACCTAATTTTTGAATTTGAATTTGATTCTTAGTTCAACTAGAGGATTATGCTCTTTTCCCAAGTTGGAAAATTAGAAACTTGATATGGGGGACTAAGTTTTGAGTTTGAAAATTTGAGGGAAAGAACTTGCATCATGTGTTTGATAGGATAAAATAGCATGGATAGGAGAGTATGCTCTTCTTCCTTGTGAAGAATCATAAATATAGACTCCTAAACCGCCAATCCTCTTTCTTGTTTTTAACTTTAGAGGGCCTGTTAGTTGAGGAAAAAATCTCCCAGGAACGACCCAAGTGAGGCCAAGTGAACACCAACCCTTCCATCCCACTATAATCAAAATTATTCCTTGAGGCCAAAGTTTCATAAGATGTAATCAATTTTTTCCTTGGAATTTCAACTCACTCCTTGGACATTCTTTGATGTGTGTAGAGTGGAGCCGCTTGAATCTTGCTTGCGAGACTACACTCATCTAGGTACTCGTAGGACTATATGCCTTAGTTTTTCCTTATGCAATTCTATGGGGGACGGTTGTGAATGAATGCTGAGATTAAAACATTTTGTAGGTAAGACCATCTGATTCATCTCTGAAAGGTGATTATCTTTATGCAATGAAAATAGTAATTTCCCCAAGATACTCAACATTTCGTTACCTCACTTGTGTTTGGAGTTGGATAATAGGACATAATGACTAGAGCCATTGTGTGCTTGGTGATGGTCATATTCTGATTAGCATTTGAGTGTGTACCTGAGCCTCCAACCAAATACTTTCATGTTATGCCATATATTTTAGGGAATAGGTGTGTTTGGTCCTTAAACAGCTTTCTTGATGTGTCAAAACTCCAAATAACAAGACAAATACCCCCAAACAATCAGTATTTTGATAGTCAAAAACATTTATTTTGCCTAAAAACACTCTAGAATTCATCAGACAGACTCTGGAGTTATATAAATTTTCACGTTCTTCAGGACAAAGTGGAAAATTAGAAAAAACCATCAGAGAGTTGCATCTGGAAATTCTTAGGTCACATTTGGGAAACAGAGTCACATTTGGGAAGAAAGATTACATTTAATATATCCTAGATCACATCTGGTAAACAGAGTCGTATCTAGGAAGAACAGGCTCACATCCTGTATATCTAGGCTCACATATAGTCAGTCGCATCTAGGATAGAGGGTATTTGCACATGTGTTAGACTTAGAAACTTTGCATTTTTGTATACCCTTTTCGCTTGTCAGTCAGAATTTGTTGCTCTTTCTAGTCCACCTAATGTTGTTTCTCAATCTAATTGGAAGTCTACCTTGTAGGTAATTTAGGTTTATCACGATTGATCCTAAATTGTGTTGTTATGTCACTAAACAAACTGTCTTGGTTCCCAACTCACTATCAGGGCATTCTAACCCTCTAATGCTGGAATTAATCACTTCAAACAATCAAACTCACACTCAACACAACTCGGACAAATGCATTTGGAAAATTCAGAAATTCCTTTTGGCACAATTGGAACACTTTTGAAAAAATTGAGACCTTTCTTTCATGGTTAACACAAGAAGTAAACAATACCTTGCTGACAACTCAGAAAGACCTACAAGATTGCTTAAATTTATACAAGGAAAGATATCTCAAATGAATCTCCTCTTTGATAAAGACTCACCTAAAATGGATGCACCTTATCACAATTGGAGTGTTTCCTTTGAGGAATATAACCAAGAACAAGACGAAAGAGAAATTCAACAAGAGAGAAATCATGACCGTCCTTTATTTGACTCAGAAAGTGATGAGGACATATTGAAAGAAGAATACAATAAACTCAAACAAAGTAGGAAGTTACTAAGGACCTTGGAGAAAATCATTGGGGAAGATAAATAAAAATACTTCCTTCACTTAGCTTCTCTTGGAGTTAAACTTCCCAAAGACTATGATGTTGAAAGATTGAACGAGGAAGAGGTACAAATGCATATCTCCATACTCTCAAAAAAACTATATAAAATGCAAATGGAACTCACAATGCCCAAGAAAGAGAAGACTAAACCAATGAAGAAATACTCCTTGGAGAAGATATGTTTGTTTCCTTTTGAAAAAATTATAAACATGGTTCCATTCCCACCTAACATGGCATGACCCAAATATGAAAAATATAGGGGAGAAACAGATCCACATGACCATGTAGGATAATTTTGTTCCCTAAGCATAGAATACATGCACGAATCAACGTACTTGATGAGGCTATTTCAAGGAAGTCTAGGTGGAAATGATATGTAATGGTTCTCTAAACTAATAGCAAGTGTGAAAACATTTGAGGATTTAATTAAAATATTTGTCAAACATTACTCCTACAACATACAATAGAATGTCACCCTGATGGATCTTTTCAATATAAAACAACAAACAGGTGAATCCTTCATGCACTTTTTGCAATGGCAGAGGAGAATATTTGCAAAGTACTAATTACCAATACCTAAATCTGAAAATATGGAGATCTTTATAAACAACTTAGTACCTAAAATGAATTATAGTCTACAAATGCAAGACTCTCCCAATTTTGACAAAATAATAAAGAATGTCATTCGTGATGAAGAATTTATGGTCAAGCAAGGAAAGATCACACTCCAAAGTGAAAATAAATCCTCTAACAACTATAACAACAAACCTAAATGGTGAAACAAGAAAAAAAAATTTGTTAATGATGGAGTGGTGGAAGTCTTGAATGCGAACATTAAACCAGCTATTTTTTATCTCACAAACAACCTACAAGAAAACAAAGAAGCTAAGGTAACAACAACAATACCAAGAGAAAACAATGATACCAAAAAGAGCAAGCCATGGACGTCTAGACCACAACAAAAATTTACTCCATTGGGAGAACCTCTTGAGATTTTTTTGAAGACTCTCTTGGATAACAAACTCATCATTGTATCAGACTCAAAACCATGGGAACAAGAAGTAAAACCAAGGTGGTGGAATGATAATTCCTATTGTGAGTTCCATAAGAATAAATGACACAAGACTAATGATTGTGTTAAACTCAAACATGTTATACTGTGAGGCCTACTCCAGTCTGACATAATCTTAGCACTATTTCTCATTTATATGTTCTCTTGTTGATGCAAATTTTGTTATAGTTGGACTATTGGGACACATGTATTACCTTATGGATCTATTGAATCCTTTGCTTGTTCACAACACCTAATTATGTAATCGGTGAATCTATTAGATACTTTGTGTGAGTGATGCAGATTTCCATTTAGGACTTAGTTTGGATGATTTAGTATATTGGATTAGTAAGTGGATGTTAGATAATATCAGTATGCAAATTTAATAAGAGTTATGTTTATGCATATGGATTAGATGAAGAAATTGTTTAAAGTTCAATGAATCATCAATGCAAATGTGAGTGAATGTGTGTTCAATTTACATTATGTATCTCGATATGTTTATTTGTTGGCTTATTGGACCTACTGATGTGTGCAATGAGTGTGTAGGAAAAGTTGACCATGGTACTAATCAGGGATTCAGGAATGGACCTATGTAAAAACCGTGATGCTAAGGCCCTGTCTATATAAAGAGACATGGGCCTCATTGTATTGTATTTTTATTCATAAAAGTGTGGTGTATGATTGTAATTTATTTAATTGAGTAAATGTGTAATAAGTCATGCTCATGTAAAATTGTTGTGTCACTTGACACATGTGCACCTTGTGTATTGGCATGGCTAGTAAATGTGACTAGCATAGGATTAACTTTACCTAGGAGTTACATAGTATAGTCCCTATGCTTACCCTAAGGTTTAGGAAGAAAAGATTGAGTTGAGATTGAGTCAAGGAAGATAAGGATGAGTCAAGAGAGATTAGATTGAGTCTTGAAGGTTGGATTTTTGAGAGTTAACCTTGGGTGGAGTTTAGGAGGGCCATTTGGGATCCTAGGGAGTAACTAGGGTCAAAACTAACTACTTCACTTGGTACCTTAGGGGTTAGGGGTCATTTTCAGCCCATTAAGAGTCTTCAAACTCATTTATGACTCCCCTAAAGTCACCATTTTGGGAAAATTTGGAGAGTTGGAAGACTTTGGTTAAGCCATCCCTTCTTTCCTTTCAAACATTTAATTCCTTTTATGAAGAAGGCAAGTGGGGAGAGTAGATGGATTAGAGTCTTCCCTCCATTTTTGACTCCTGATATTTTAGGAAGAATGCATATATAAGGAAGGCCTTAGAGGGAGTTTTGGGTACACACATACTCTCTACTTTTAGAGACAGATTCATTTGTAGGAGTAAGTCTTGAGAGAAGGAGGAAGGATGAGAAGGAGAAGCTCTTCAAAAACCACATTGCATTTACCATTGCTTGGATTTGAGGTGAGTTTCCTTATTAGCATAGTTAGGAGTACTCATTGTTGCATTTGTACATAGCTTGAGAGATCCATGATTAAAGTTTATGTTATTGTTTTTATCTCCATGGAGTTCATGTAATTGTTTTCAACTTCATGGGTTTTCATGGAGTTTTTGTGTTAAGTCTTGTATGAAGTTTTGGTTTACTCAATGTATGTTTTATTGAGTTCTTGTTTATGTTGTATTTTATTTGTGCTCATACTTGTTTTGGGAGTCTTCAAGGCACACTCATCCTTGGGAGGATAGAGTACCTTATAAGGGTGATAGGTTGAGACACTAGGAGTGTAGAGTCTCCAAGTGTGGAGGGATAAACATGGGTATATGGGTTCCCATGATGCCAAGCATGCCTAAGGGCCTTTGGGCGAGATAAGGAGAAGTTAGATGGCTAAAGGCCATGGCTTGAACCTTGTGAAGGTTGGTTGTTTAAATTCTTGTGTGACTTACTTATAGTTTATTATGCTTTGGCTTCTCCTCCTGGCCTAGTACACTATCACCCCACTTTTGGAGAAGGTTTCTTGGTGACCTCCTTCTTGTTAAACCTTGGAAGGGAATTTCTTGTTGAACTATTGTTGGTTTCAAAATTGTGAATACTTTTTTTTATGTATGTCTCCCATTCATTTCTGGATCCCCTAGCTCGGGGGTGGCCTTGAAAAGGCCTAGGTTGGGAGCTGAGCCTCCATGGTCAACTAAAGATTTCTATGCAGGTTCAGTTTGAATATTTTTGAAGGCTTGTATTGGTGTTCTTTTGGGAAACCACATCTGGTGGTCTTGTGATCCATCCTTAATTGAGCATGTTGTATGCAAAATAGATGTGTAATTACTCTAAATGATATATTAATCAATCTAACTAATAAATCAATCTAAATGCAAACACAATGAAGAATTACAAGTTTAAATGAAGCAAAATAATAAAGTTACCTTCACCTACCCAATGTAGCTTGTCTCCATTGCCCTCCTAGCTTTGGTTTCTTGAATGTATGTTGAGCCCTCAGATTTCCAAATGAAGCCCTTTTGTTCAAGATGCTACCAAAGTG
>MU225256.1:10797043-10811363 GCA_018584345.1 Thuja plicata | reverse complement strand
AGAACTAATTATGAAGACCTAGGATAAGAAGAATAGACTATAGACTATAGTGAATTCATTTAATAAATATAATAATTTATTAAACAAATAGAAGAAATAAACATTAATTAAATAATAAATATTTAATTAATTGATTAATTAACGAAGCCATTTTTTAATGTATACATTTTTCCCCTCTTTGCAATAGTGTGCTTATCACATTGTTTCAAAGAAAAATCAAGCTATCTGCCCCAGACTATGTTTGCCGAGAGTGACCTTTGCATTCCCCCTCGAGAGATTGATTGAAAAAAAAAAATTTATTTTTATTTTTTATGTTTATGTATTTTATTTTTTTTGTTTCCGAAGGGTTCAATCAATCTCACGAAAAGAATCAGAAGAAACTGGGAGCGAAAAATGAGGTGAGACAGAATGATAGTGATAGGTAGGGTCCACAGGTAAGCAAAACGGGTCCATAGGCTATATAAAGGGTCAAAAGGGTCCACAATAAGCTCATTGTGTACACTTGTCATTTGGAGATTGGAGGCTTGGAGAGTGAAGAGTAGAGTTGAGAAGATGTTGTTCCCACTTCCTGATCACTGTTTTGAGCAAGTCAGACACTTCTAGAGACCGCCAGATTTTGGAGAGCTAGTGAGTGGTCGATCCTGATCTTGTAATTTGATTCAACCATGCTTTCTAGATAGATTTGTAGTATGTTGTTAGGCTAGATTGAATCATAGGTAGGTTAGAAAAAATTCATGTTTTTGTCCCAGAAAATAGATGCACAGTTGCGGCGCATCAATGCGCAGCTTTGATAGATAAACGTGAAGAAACTGTGCATTTGTCTAGGGGTTCTACGCATTCATTGGAGAGGCCCTCTAATTCTGTGCATGTGTTCCAAAAATCAGCGCATATGTTAAATCTGCACATTAGTCTGGTTAATCTACGCAAATACTCCAATGCGTTGCGCATACATGAAAAGCTGCGCAAACATAGAAAAATACTATGCATTCATAGCAAGTTAGGGTCTAACCATATAAAAAAGGCAAATTAGGTCAAACTGTCATAGCGATAGGTTGATAAGATCTAGTTCTTGTTAGATAGTGATTATTGTTGATGTCAAGGTAAGCAACATTGTAGCATGGTCGCTAGTAAACCATCTTGTTTGATAGATAATTGATAGAATTATCATCTAAGACATGTGATAAACATGTGTTGGAGTGATATACAGATAGGATAGATAGATAGATCTATTTGATTGATAGGAGTATATTACCGATGTACTGATGTCATGAGAGAGATATCCTGTGACTTAGAGTTTGAGGCCAGCATTGTCAGAGACTGATAGAGTCCTGATTGGAGCGACCGACCTATATCATGTGATTTATATGCCTGAGATTCGGGCAAATCTAGGTATGTTGACGGCCCTAGTAGAGAGATGGCACTCGGAGATGAGTACCTTTCATCTACCTACTGGAAAGATGACCGTGACATTGGAGGATGTATATCGCATCCTTCGACTACCTATCACTGGCAAGATAGTTCATTATGATCGGCATGATGGATTGGCTCAGTGTCAAGAGGTTTTTGGTGATGATGATATAGATGACATGGAGATCAGTTGGGAGGACATGGTGGTGTTATATGAGCTGCTACCTGTCATGTTATCTGGCACGATTGGAGGATACGTATGCCCTAATCAGAGATCTCATGGATTCACAGTTGGATGGGGAAGGACACTTCAGAGGATGATGGATGAGGGGACCCATTTTTCTTGGGGAGTGTGCCTTCTAGCACACTTATATCATGATCTTCACCAGGTGGTGTACCATGGTAGCGCATCATTATCCACAGGGGTGAAACTTCTCCATGTGTGGGCATGGGAGAATATGGCCATCACACGGCCGATGGCACTCAGATTTCAAGGGGCTGGACAACCCTATATATTCCTTTATGCATCTGTTCAGTCTCAATGTAAGCTGGGATAGTTAGAGTTTTGGAGGTACACATTTGACATGAAAGATGCAATGATCTGGAGACCCTACCTAGGGTGTGAGGTGTGGGATGATGAGTGTCAGCTCAGGTATTGCTTTTAGACACAATGGTTGATAGGGAGGACTCCCTTCATTATAAAGAGGAAGATGTGCAGTAGGGTACTATGACAGTTTGGCCGTATACAGGGGATGCCACATGGGACCACAGAGTTTGCCTGGACCTTCCAGGAGAGACGAGACTAGGGGCCCATGATACCATTTGAGATAGTAAGATAGAAGTTTTTGGACATGCCATTTCAGGCATGGTCAATGAGATAGGGGGTCGTAGACCCAGGGATGACAGCTGAGTTCGAGAGATACATGAGGGATCACCCTTTCTTGATACTTATAGATCTAGCTGAGAGGCCTCCATATAGAGAGCCAGGAGAAAGAGGTCAAGGACGAGGACAAGGCCATGGTGGAGGCAGAGGGGATGACAATGACAGAGGAGATGATGGTGGCGATGCTCTGTAGAGAGGGAGAGGGAGAGGGGGCCCGAGGATGAGAGGTGGAGGTATACGTCCACAGGGTATGATGCATCCACTAGATAGACAGAGATGGCCATGGCCTACTGCATAGAGGGATCCCCTCATATAGGCATAGGTACGCATACAAGAGGCAGTGCAGCCACCGGACTAGCCTATGCATGACGTGGGTGACAATGTACAGATGCTTGATGCACAAGATGTACAAGTACAGGCTGATGAGGCACAAGTATAGGATGATGATGTATAGGATATTGGGGGTCATGAACCCTACTTACATAGAGAAGTAGCAGAGGAGGAGGAGATTGATGTAGATGCAGTGCTAGCTAGACTAGCAATGCTACAGTTACAGGTTGACCGTGTCCTCAGACTAGAGAGACGGGTGGAGATGTTAGAGGGGGAGGTTGCAGAGGCTAAACAGGAGTGAGATACTGCCTTAGAGAAGCTCGGGGAGGCAAAGACATTGTTAGATGAGTTGGAGTCCATAGAGGCATTGGGGCCACACGCAGATAGTTTACGACTCATGATGAGGGCTGGTAGAGAGATCACCTACTGGAGGGAGGCCTACAGAAAGGTGGTTCCTCGAGATCAGTGGATTGGTAGCTTCAGGGAGAGCTCTTATGGCATCAAGACTGTAGCTCCACAGAGGCATGGGTCAGTGAGTGCTGGTACTTCATCACATCTTTGATTGCAGCATGTAGAGAGCGATAGATAGAGTTCGGAGGTCATGGGTCTTAGCTTTTTGGATATACATTTTGTACTTACGTTATGGCTCCATTGTATCATATTTATTGTATCTTTATTGTAGACTTGATGGACACTTTTGGACACATGGTTATATTATGATATATTATTTTTTATAGACTCTTGATGATGGACTTTCTATATGACATGATTCTATGATGCTTACTTTCTATGATGCGTTACTTATGATGATTTATATATGTGGATACTGACATATGTAGGATATGATGAATGATTTTTGATTATGCATTGTATTATACGACTTATTAATGATCATATTTTTATTTCTATGTGGATGCAAAATTTATCATGATTGTTCATAATGACTAATGTTCAAATGGATGCATTATAAATGGATAATGAATAATGAAAATGAGCTTAATGGAAGACAAAATGATAACAAATGGATAATATGTAATAATGATGTATAATAATTTAATAAAATTTCATATATGATAAATGTAATGAATTTAAGACATACATGCAAAGGTAAATAATTATATGCAAAGAACTATGATAAATACTATGATGTTTTTGTTTATCTAAGATGTCCTCAATTTTAAACAACCATGTGTCTGACACAAGAAGAAAAGACAAAAGGGAACAAGGTCACCTAAACAAGATATCCTACAAAATATTATAACAGGAGCACTTCAATGATCTATTTTTAAAATGTAATGCCAAATGATATACAAAAATGAGTATCTCCACAACTTCAGTAACCATCTTAAAACTTCATAAAATTTGGAATTTGATTTTCATCATTGAGCTTGTTATGTTGCAAGAAAATACAAGCATCATGGTATAATTAACCAGGATGACCTGAGCGCTTCTTGCATGGAGTTTAATATATCAAACTTGACAAGAATCTAGGTATAATTGAACTGAGATGACCTAAGTTTTGTTTGCATAACAGACAAGGAGTATCCCCCTCCTTCATCGGGGAACAAATAGTTGGAGTCAAGGTATGTGTGGCACATCATTGTTAATAGCATTCATGTACCAACATAATTGATAATGTTGATCATGCTTATGGAATAGCTGAAGGCTCTTATGCATAGACACCCCAATTATTTGTTCCTTCAACTTCATTGGGAAATACCCCACAAACAGCAATCAAAGAAAATATCATGTTCCATCCCGGCTATCCTAATCAATGACATATTTAGAGTTTTTAAGCTCATGTCAAAGATATCCTAAAATAGCATAGGAAACATGATGATAAATGAAATTCTGATATGAATGCACAATCTTATAACAAATCATCCTAACATGCCTGTCATGAATATACATTTCTTTGCCAAAAGATAGTGTTGAGTTTTGTTTGATCAGTTTGGTTGATAATGATGTTGTTACAAATGTATAGATAAATAGTCATAGTTTTAAAGATATGTCACATGTTATGGATCATGATTAGAATAACATCGTATAAGAAACGTTGATTTTGTTTGCTTGTCTGGTAAAAAATACTCTGTTCTGTCCTCTTAGAGTTACGACTGTCGTAGATCCACTTCCCAAGAACTAGGTCAAGGACATGCCCCCAGCTAGGTGATGGACTAACTTATTATGGGTGAAGAAAGACACACTGGACTAGGGTGAAGACCAAGACAATAGACCAAGCTATGATGGGGTTTTATTGAGGATTTATACAAATGGGTAGGAATCACGGATTTGGCCATTTTATTATGATATGTACAAGGCAAATGGTGACTATGAGAGCCACGCCATTATGGTTATATACAAATGGGACAAGATACTAGAAGAATCTTAATAGAAGGAGGAGCTAGCTTGTCGCAAATGGCGCCTATTTTTAGGTTTTCACCAAATTCTTTTATTGCAATTTTCTCTTGATTTTTTTTTTGTTTTCTAATTTTTTTTATTTTTTTTTATTTTTTTTATTTTTTTTATTTTATCCCTTGCACTGGGATCTCATGAATAAAACTTCTTTAGGTGCATGTTGTTAAGAGGCTTATCCAAGGGACCAGCCTCAGACGTTGACAACTGATAGGCTCCAAAACCATAGGCTGCTGTAGTCACAAAAGGACCCAACCAATTGGGCTCAAACTTGCCCTTCTTCTCACGATGCTACTGATTTTTGGGATTCTCTCGAAGGACTAGATCACCCACCTGAAAGTCTCTGGGTTTCACTTTACTATTATACTAACAAGAAATCCTTTACTGATAGACTTTTAAGTGATCAATGGCTCGTTGACGGCACTCATCCATCAATTCTAATTCAGTTAGCCATGCAATTCTATACTCTTCATCTAGAATCAAATCTTTCAGGGACACTCGAAGAGAAGGTAACTCGACCTCAAGGGGAAGGATGGCTTTAGATCCATAAATAAGGGAATATGGAGTGGCACTGGTTGGAGTACAAATGGAAGTATGATAGGCCCAGAGGGCAGGGTTCAACTGGACATGCCAGTCACGACCAGCATCATTGACAGTCTTTTGAAGGATTTTCACAATAGTTTTATTAGACGCCTTGGCTTGGCCATTACCCTGAGGATAATAGATAGTGGAATAATGATGGGAAATATGGAATTTGGTGCATAATTCATTGATATCTTGATTTTGAAACCTTTTTCCCATGATCTGTAATGAGGTGCATAGGGATGCCATATTGGCAAATGATATAGTTAAGGATAAACATAGAAACTTGTTTGCCTATGGCAGTGATCAAGGGAACAACTTCAATCCATTTGGTAAAATACTCAGTGGTTGTTATAATATACTTATGGCCGTTAGAAGATGGAGGGTGAATTGCGCCCACAACGTTGAGTCCCCATTGACTGAATGGCAATGTAGTTGTAACAGGATGTAGTTGTTGTGCCGGTGCGTGAATAAGATTCCCATGAATTTGACACTTCTTGCATTTCTGAGAAAAGTAAAAATAATTTGTTTCCATAGTAGGCCAATACTAACCCATACGTATGAGCTTCTTAGCCAAGGAAGGACCACTCAAATTTGTTCCACATATACCCTCGTGTACGTCTTGTAAGGCAATTTGAGCTTCAGCATGTTTAAGACATCGTAAGAGAGTACCGTCAAGACCTCGCCGATATAGGGTGTCAGATATTAGGAGATAGCAGGAGGTTTGGCAGAGAAAGGTTCACTTTTGATTTCTAGATTGGTTAGGGGGAAGGATATTGTCTTTCATATAGGAATATATTTTTCCATAGGTAGGGGAATCTTTTCCAATAATATGACATATGATCTATGTATCAGGATCATCGTACGCATGATAAATCAAGGATTCCACTAAGAACTCAAAACGAGATTTTGTATCCTCTGCATTAAACAAAGAAGCAATTGTCACCATAGCATCTGCAACCTTATTTTCCTACCTTGGAATCTACTCAAAGGTGATGATTGAAAAATATTTCTTGAAGTCATCTACCATGTGTTTATATGGTAACAACTTGTCATCCTTAGTCTGGTATTCATCATTAACCTGATTGATTATTAGCTGGGAGTCTCCATAGACATTCAATTTAGTCACATTCCATTGTAGAGCCATTTTCAACCTGATCATCAGTGCTTCATACTTAGCTACATTATTCATACAAGGAAAAATCAACTTGTAGGACTTTGGTATGGTATATCCTTGTGGTGTAACAAATAAGACACCAGCTCCTGAACCATGCTGAGTATAGGATCCATCAAAATATAGCCTCCAGGTTTGTGTAGTTAATGTTAGGATGTGTGCATCTGGAAACTCTGTTTGTATAGGATAATCATCCGTTAATGGTGCCTTAGCCAATTGATTAGCAATTACTTGCCCTTTGATAGCCTTCCTTTCCACATATTCGATATCGAATTCACTAAGAAACATGACCCACTTAGCCAACCTTCCTGTTAATGCAGTCTTGCTCAAAAGATACTTCAAAGGATCAATCTTTGCAATGAGCCTGATAGAGTGAGACAACATGTAATGTCACCATTTTTGTGAAGCAAAGACCACTACTAGACGTGCATGCTCAATTGGTGAATAATTGAGTTCATAGCCAACAAGGGTGCGACTGATATAATAGATAGCCTTCTCTTTTCCCTCTTGATCTTGTTGGGCCAACAAGGCACCGAGCAAAGCTTCTATAGTGGAAATATAAAGCAAGAGTGGCTTTCTTAGAATTGGTGACATAAGAGTGGGAGGAGTGGCTAAGTATTTCTTGATTTTAGTAAAATCTTCTTCACACTTATCATCCCATTTGAATAAGATGTTTTTATGTAACAGATGCTGAAAAGGATGACTTCTATCGGCTAATTGTGAGACAAATATTCTGATTGACTGAAGGTGCCCTTGTAGAGATCTCAATTGACTGATATTTTTTGGTGAAGCCATTTCCATGATTACCTTGACCTTTTCTGGATCCACCTCTATTCCTTTAGCTGAAACAATGTATCCTAACAGTTTGCCCAATGTAACCCCGAATGCACACTTCTTGGGATTTAATCTTATGTGATACTTTTCCATTCGGGTGAATATCATATCCAACACTCTTAGATGAGTTTCTCTGTCCTTGGATTTGGCTAATATATCATCAACATAATCTTCCATCATGGTATGCATCATGTCATGAAAGATTGTGGTCATAGCTCTTTGATAGGTAGCACCAACATTTTTAAGCCCAAAAGGCATCACATTCCAGCAGTATGTCCCCCAAGAACATGTAAAAGTAGTCTTTTCCTAATCTTCTGGTGCAATCTTAATCTAGTTATAACCGGATAATCCATCCATTAAGGATAACATCTCATGCCCAGCTGTTAAATCGACTATAATATCAATATTCGACAGAGGAAAATCATCTTTAGGACAAGCTTTGTTAAGATCTTGAAAATCTATGCAAATCTTGATGGACTTATCTGGATTGGATACTGGTACACTATTGGAGATCCAATCAGCATAATCAATAGCTCGAATGAAACCCACATCCAACAATTTTTTTAATTCTGCTTTAACCATGAGTGCAATGCGCAGATGCATCTTCCTAAGCTTCTGCTTGACAGGCTTGACCCCAGGTGTAATAGATAAATGATGCATAATAAGATGTGGATCTAACCCAGGCATATTAGCATAAGACCAAGCAAAATTGATCTGTCTCTTTTTGAAAAACTGTGAAAAGGCATCTTTTTCTGTCTCTATTAAGGATGCAGCTATCTTCAAAATGCGTGGTGACTCCTCTGTGCCAATGTTAAGAGGCAATGTTGGCTCAATAAGTATAGCAAACTATTCTCAATACATATAGTTGGGGAGAGTGTCAATCCTTCCATCTTCAGGTGCCTCAAAGAGGTTTTCACCCTCAAATATGTCTTTTCTTTTTCCTTTTTTAGGATCTAACACTGCCACGGAATGGTTTTCACCGTTAGATCGATTTATTATTTTCATATTTTTACGACTGAAAGGATTGGCACCCTCTCCAAAGTAAGCCATGTTGTTGAGTTCTATAGGGAATCCTGAATTATGATTTCCTAATGGTAGATGATCTCTGATTCCGAGATAGTCAATAATAGCATCATCATTATGGAAAACATCAAGTTCGGGGTAATTTGGGGAATCCCAGGTGATAAGTTCGGGGTGGACAAGGGGTATTGGATCATTTGGTTTGGTTTCAAAGGATGAAATGGTATTGATAGAAAAGTTTTGAAATTTTATGATTTTATCGGCAAGGTCTATTTCCATACTCTCATCCGAATTGTCTATCTCAAGATAACTCTCACTTTCCACACAACCGCCAAGAGTAGTATTAGGTGGATCTAATCCTAGTGGTGTCATCCTTAGACTTGTGTGCTCATGGAAATTGTTACCATCGGCATGGACATCATCAAATTCCATATCTTCAGTATAATCAGAGAATGAATCCCATTCATAATTATGAGAATCATCATCATCATCATTATTATTTCTAAGTCGGTTAATGATGCCTTGTGTGATCTTTTTCTTTGCTGGATCTACATACATACCATTTTACCGGAATGTAGGAGCCATAGGAGGTTTGTAAAAGGGTTCAACCTTCTCTTTTCCTTTGGTCCCTCTCCCTTGTATCCTAATCTAGTGGTGTCTCTTTGATAATTTGGATTTTTCAGAATTGGTTTTATGACACCTTCTCTTTGCAACCCTACAGGTCCACTTCCTTGATATCCCATCTTTTGTAACAAAGTCTATCCTGTGCCATATATATCCAGTGATATAGGTTCATGCTTTTCATTCTTTGGATCTTTATGATGATGTAACAAATAATTAGCATTACGCTCAGCAACCTCTTTTGATATGGTGCCCCCACTCACAAATGTGCCATAAACAAGTGTAGAAGGGCCTTTAGATTGTTGTTTGGTGATCAAGGATTTTCCATATGATTTAGGAGATAAGGGTAACTCTGTGATACACAAAGTTTGGCCCAAAGTGTATTCTCCCATACTTTGTTCTTTTATATCTACCTTGATTTCATGGGATTTGGAAGTTGATGCTTCGTTACTGAGATCCATGGGTGTTGGTGGAGTAGATGCAATTCGATTGTAAGGCACCAAAGATTTAGTTGTTGGCTTTATGGTATTGCAATATTGAAAAGGATTCAGATCTCCTTTGATGGTCACCTCTTGACCATTATATGGAAACTTCAAGCATTGATGATACGTTGATGGCACAGCTCGCATGGAATGAATCCATGGTCGCCCTAAGAGAATGTTATATGCCAAATCCATATCCAAGACTTGACAAAGCACATCTTTAACCATAGGACCAACTCTGATGGGAAGTACAACCGATCCCTTGGATGAGCTTTCCTCCTCATCATAAGCTTTGATGGTGATTTTATTTGTTGGATCGATAACATTTTCAGAAAATCCCAAGTCACGGACTAGCTTTAGAGTGCATATATTCAAATCGGCTCCTCCATCTATTAGCACTCTTTTAATCTTATGGTTTTGTACAATGCCTTCTATATGGAGTGGAGCATTGTGTGGTTGGTTGATGGCTAGATCATCATCTTCAGTAAAGGACAGATAATGAGGGGTTTTCAAATGCCCCACCATAGCTTGGAATTGATCTTGATCTAGATTGGTTGGAACATTAGTCTCGATTAGAGATTTCTCAAGGATTTCTTTATGGGAAGGTGACAAACGTAAAAGCTCTAATATGGATATCTGGGCCGGCGTTTTCTTCAGTTGCTCCAAAAGACTATATTGGTTGGAAACATTGGATGTAGAATTTGGAACGTAGACAGCCTTGGTTTGGGTGGTGTTAGTCTTAGATGAAACACCTTGAAGGGTAACCTTGGACTGTGCTTGAGTTGTGACATTGGCCGACTGACTCTTGTCTTTGATGGAAATCACATTGACATAGGATTGACATTCAGAAATGAGATTTATGTATTTGAAGGAGGTGGAATTGTAGTTTCCATGGTTATCACCTTTAGCATCAGACGAGTTCCCTTTCTTATGCTTGGGAAGTGGATCTTTGAAGGCAGTATGTGACTCGTTAGAGGTGTGTCCATCAACACTAATCTCTTTGCTGTCAATCAAATCTTGGATAGCATGTTTAAGTATTTGATAGTTATTGGTTTTATGAACTTTGCCCGATGAAATTCATAGTAATCATTGTCATTCCACCAAGAAGATTTCACCCGAGGTTCAAAATCTCTAGTCTCAGGAAGCGCAATGAGTTTCTTCATGATTAACTTCCTTAGTGTTGATTCCAGAGATTTCCCCAAAGGAGTAAAATTTATCCTACGTGAGAGGAAGGGTGATTTTGAGGCACTGTTATTGGTATTCTGGGTAGCACTTGTATTGCTTTGAGTAGGTGGTGCGGGATTGATTTTTCTCACAAGATTTAAGATGGGTTGTGCAGATTTAACATGACGATTATCAACAATCCCATCACTGACCATGTTCTTGTTCTTGTTCCAATATTTGGTTTTATCATTATTATTGTTGTTTTTGTTGTTTTTATTGGAATTTGAACTTGATCCGGCATTGTCTCTGGAGTAGAGCTTAATTTCTCCCTTTCAAACCATAGCCTCTTCAATTATCACACCATTTTTGATGAGCTTATTGAAATTTGGAGGGCATTATAACTGTAAGCAATAGCTCATCTCCTATGCACAAAGATATCCATTTTCTCTTGTTCCAGAATAGAGTGTGGATACTTGGAAAATAGCTGACACCATCTTTGTAAAAAGGTGAGGAAGGGTTCTCCATTCTTTTGATGTGCGTTGTAAAGATCCAACATTGTGACTTCATGTTTGATGTTATAGGAATAATGAGTCACAAATTTGTTGATAAGTTCATTGAAAGATTGTATACCCGGGGCTAGCTTGGAGAACCATTCCATGGCTTGTCCTCCTAAACTACATGGGAATAGTCACATCAGATAAGTATCATTGTGCGTGACTTCAATACATGTAGCACAAAACTCACGAATGTGGTCTTGTGGATCAGAATTCACTTTATACTTATCAAATTTTGGTACCTCAAAATGAGGAGGGAATGGAATCATAGTTAAATTCTTGTCAAAAGGATAGGGACATATATCCTCCAAATATTATTTCTTGGTGGATGTTCCTATTTGCATGTCATGCATTTGTTGTTGTAGCAATTGGAGTTGTTGCATGACAGGATCCGAAGATGAAGAAGGATTTTGGGTATCATTTAAAGAACTATGTTGTTTTTCCTCCTTCTTCCCATGAGTATAGGTCTCTTGAGAGCCACTAGGTTTTCCTTGGGAACCACTATGTTGTTTTTGATCATTTGTGTGTGGTGGTTCTACAAGATTTGAGACATCAAAACCACTAGGTAATTTTTCTCCTTGTCCATCTCTAGGATTCTTTCCATGACACTATAAAACTTGGCATCTTGCATAGCATCTCTGATTTATTGATCAGTGGGTTCATGTTCTGATGAAAAGATTGGGGTTGGTTTGGACCAAGGATTCTCTTCGTTGGGTTTACCTCCTTCCATTGTATCGGCGGATTCTGGACCAATGGGTTGTTTAAGTTTCTATGATCGAGTTTGAACCATAAATAGTGAAAGATGAAAATAGAGGAAGATGTGAAGAGATACAAGATAGGATGAAATAGATGCAAAAGTGCTTGAGGTAGATAAGGTAAATGGATAATCTAAGTCGATAGGAGATATAGAGCTCACTGTGATATGACAAAAATAAACCCAAAGAGAGAGTGACCTAAACAAGTTTTGATAAAGGATGATAGATCCTGATATGATGAAAACTCACGAAGGTCACAATCTAAAAATCAAGGTAATATCTCAACACTTGGATGTATATTAGGAAGATTTAGGAATATTTTTAGAAAATGTATTGGATGAAAGCAAGAATATGAGAAATGGTCAAACCGAAGATCAGAGAGTCTGTAAGGTCAAATATTTTTCCAGAATCACACTAAAGACAGAAATGGGTACCCAAAAAGATAGATTTGAAATCTTGAAAACCTATGCAAGTACACATTGTGATAAATGCACAGGAATAAATGCATAGGCAGTTTGAACAAATGCGCAGTATTAATGCACAAATGCGCAGGATATGTTTTTCTTGGTTTTTCAATAGTTTTCACTTGGAAATTTTTAGATTTTTTTCTGTTTTTTGGTTTTTTGTTGTTTTGTGTCAGATGTTTTTGGAAAATTTGAAATGCATACACACACACACACAAGACATAAATGATCTAATCTAAATCAGTATGAATGCACAGATACACTTACAAATCTTAAGATTGGTAAGGACAATATCTACCAAATCCCCACTTGGATAATAAAATCCAGCCACGCAATTCAAAGCAGACAGCCTAGGAACTTGGAAGCACAGGCTCCTCCTTACAGTGCACTCACTTCTCAGGCACACCAAGTTCCAAATTCAATGGGTCATTACTTCCCAAAGAATCGCTATCTCTACAATGAATCGTGAGTAATGTGGGGTGTCTTCACAGGTTGGGCTACCCGTTGCACTAGTAAATAGAAGGATTTGTGGGCACTAAACAAAAGCTTGTAGTAAGGACATCCGTTTAGGTGGTTGTGATCAAGTCATCTTCCCAATTAAGGGGGCTCTCCCAATCCTTTCAAAGCAAGATTTTCACCTTAATGATGTAGGGAATTTAACGCACCACAAGGGTGCTAGAGGAGATTTTGGTTGCCACAACAAATTCACACTTGTCCACTGTGATACTAGTCACAATGGTGTTTTTTATATACCAGATTGGATGGGCTTGGCTTTAGCCTGTTACTGGTTGGGTTGTTCCTTGGGGTGAGTACCTCTTTTCCCACCAAAGATTGCCCTCTAAAGTTTATAACAATTTCTCTTACACCCAAGGTCCACGAATGGCAAGGGGAGAGGATACGTTGTTATAAACTTGGGAGTACAATTATGCTTATAAAGCCAGACACAATAGACAGATTGCTAAGCTATAGAAGACACACGAAACTGAAAAGCATGTCATATTTTAAAGCCCAAATGAGGATTATGGTTTATTTTGCAAAACCCCTAGGAATCTACAAGAAAACCGTTAATAGTTTCAAATTGGGGTCTTCAGATTTTGACCTACAAAACAACTTAGAATCTACCAGAATGAACAAGAACCTATCAGGATTGTTAGCAGAAACCAAATGAAGAGAAATCAGAGTTCTAAAAATTCAGAAATGGATGCGCAAAAATAGAGAATGAATGCGCAGAAATAGAGTGTAAATGCGTAGAAATAATAAATGCACAGAAATAGTTAACGTATGCACCGGTGGATGTGATGAATGCGCAAAAATAGTGAATACGCAGCAGAAATGTATGTATGCACAGAAATCGTGAATAGATGCGCAGAAACAACCTGTAGAAAACTTGCATAGGGAAAACTAGAAAAAGATGTTAATTTTGTGGGGGTAAGCCCCACGGTGGGCGCCAGAAATGTATGCAAAATAGATGTGCAATTACTCTAAATGATATATTAATCAATATAACTAATAAATCAATCTAAATGCAAACACAATGAAGAATTACAAGTTTAAATGAAGCAAAACAATAAAGTTACCTTCACCTACCCAATGTAGCTTGTCTCCATTGCCCTCCTAGCTTTGGTTTCTTGAATGTAT
>MU225256.1:10748054-10795816 GCA_018584345.1 Thuja plicata | reverse complement strand
TATATATATATGATAAACTTTCAACTATTTTAAATTTGTAAAATTTTGCGAATGTTTAGAAAGGTAGTATGTCTTCTTCTCCTATAGTTAATATAACATGATTAAAGAGAAATATATGATCAATGAGCTAAGGTTATAATGCCCAAATTTTGGGGCATGACACTTGGTATTAGAGCTCTAGGTTCCACTCTAGGGCCTTGAGTTCACCATGCTTACTTTATGTTCTTTTGTCTGTATGTGAGGTTTTCTAGTTGTCCTTTCTTTCTCCCTAAATTATAATGGTTAGAAAGATTTATAAAGTTCTTGAAAATAGTGTACTTTTAAGTTTGTGTAAATTGTGTTTGCTCAAAATTAAAACTATGGTGTGAGTGATGCTCTTATAAACATAATCTCTCTCTAAACATCATAGTCAAAATGGTTCCTTGTAAATTGAAGGATTGGGAAGATGTACCTTTGTAATTTAACAATTAAACTTTTTGTAAGATGTATTTAGTGAACAAAAAAAGGAATCTTATTATCTTATGATGATAATTGTGAGTTTACACTAATTTGCTTATAAAAATATTTTATAGAGTTTAGAGGAAAAAAATACACTCCTCCTTTTGCATATTAATGTTGGTTTAAATCATTTAATACTGATTAGCTAAGTTCATTTGAAGTCATTAGAAAACTATTTCTCAATAGTTTATGGCTACACTAGTTTAACTAAAGTGAGTTGATTTAACCCTTTTGTAAACTAAAAATAAAAAAATGCTTTTCTCTTCATTGGACTAAAGTTAGTGGTAGTTAAAGTGAAAGAACATCATTATACAATAAGGGTAAGATTCACCCTATGTTAATTAATTAGATAGAACAATATATTTATATGAACCCATTAAAAATGCAATTTGAGTAAATTATTAAATTTGTAACCATATTACATCTATAGGAAAATAAATATAAACTCTCATCAAATATTTATAAGATCTCTATGTTATAAATAAATAAATAAATAAATAATTAGAAGATAATACAATATCAAGAAGATTGGATACAAATGAGCTAGAGCAATTTAATTATAAATATATAGGAGATTTGTTAAAACAAACTAATGGAACTTCTCATTATGTGTACAATATTATGCTTACACGAGATTTATAGATTTATAATAAATATAATGATTTCCTTATTAATGCTTAAAAAAAAAAATAGAATAAAATGTTTCATATAAATCGGGGGTGGGAAGGGCCAAACCCTACCCTGACCCCCTATTCCCCCCTCATGGATTCCTCCCAGCTTGAGGGCTAAGCATGCGCTGCCCTCTGTGAATGCACAGTGGGGTAGGCACCGCCCCAGCTCCCCTAGCCTCCTCAGCTTGCACTTCTCCTCTCGATGCCCCACACACTGTGCCGCACCCACTCCCATCCACACTTACCCTGTTCATTCTTCAGCATACCACACCGCTCGTGCAATGGTACCTCCACCGGGTAAAATGACATCTTTCTTTTTGAAGAAACAATTTTATTCATTGCTATCTGTGGAAATTTGGAAAATATTCCAGAGAATAGAGAACAGGACTGCCAATTCGATGGCGCAGTGTTAAAGCATGCAAAGACAAAGGATGTCAAGCACCAACATTGCCCACAACCATCTACAAGAATCTTCACAATGCACCACGCCATCGTGCGAGCCTTCCCTCTCCACTGCACAACCTTTTCCATGTGCAACGCTCTATCACTTGTAGTTTTTAAGACAATACCGCCCGCTCTCCTCCCACTCGCCGCCTCTGTATGATGGATTTCACACCCCCTCTGTCGTGACACAAAAAAAAAGGAATTTCGGTGCTTCAGCTCCTCCACCGAACCATGTCAGGCATGGCTAGGGTTTCGCCCTCTGCGTAGAATGTAATAAGAAAGGAAATAATAGCAGGTTATTCCTAAAAATAAAACATGGCAATTTGAGGTATATTTATAAGTTGTAAAACTCTTAGATTTGATTTTGTTGGAATCTAAAATTTATGCAATAGGGCTTATAGTGTATTTTATTCACTTATATTAAGGATCTCTAGAAGAGTCGCTTAATTTTGTGAATTATTAATTATATATTTTATCTGAGCTCTATCTTTTTTTTTAAAGATTTGATTCCAGCTATGGATTCAAATCTTAATCAACTATGGCATATAGTTGAAAAAGTTGACTTCACTAGAAAGTTGGAAGAAATCTTTACTATAAAAAAATAATATTAGAGATTAATAAATAGTTGAATTAGATTAGATTTCTTTTATCATTAAGTTTAAATCAATTAGCTAAATATCAATTCTTTTTAAATTAACTATTTATTTTGAATGTAATCGATTAATATTATATCAAATTAAATTCCTTTAGTAGATTTAAAGAATTTTTTTCTTAGAAATGTTATATTAATGAGTTGAACTATTGTTGGTTTCAGAATTGTGAATACTAGTTTTTATGTATGTCTCCCATTCATTTCTGGATCCCCTAGCTCGGGGGTGGCCTTGCAAAGGCCTAGGTTGGGAGGTGAGCCTCCATGGTCAACCGAATATTTCTATGCAGGTTCAGTTTGAAGCTTTTGGAAGGCTTGTATTGGTGTTCTTTTGGGAAACCACATCTGGTGGTCTTGTGATCCATCCTTAAATGAGCTTGTTTTTAAGCCAAAAATATTATTATGAAGTCTTGTAAAGTTTTTTTGAGTAAGAGGGCTTTGTGTAAAAGTATTCCTATTTTTAAATTGTAAATCAACTATGTTATAGAGAGGTATTTATGTGAATACAAAAGAGAGATTTTTGTCTATGTTGTTTAAATAATATTGATGGTTAAATTATTTTTCAGTTATAATGTTGTTGCTTATCAAGTTTAAAGAGGGATTGAAATCTTAAGGTTTATAACTTGATTAAATAACATTCAGGTTTCTATTCCATAATACACATATTATAATTCAAATATAGAGTAAATTTGTCATGTTATAAATTGATTATAATATGTGTTAATTATATCATGATTAAATATAATATAGGTTAATTAATTATAAATTAACTATAGTATATATTAATCATATTAAAATCAACTATAGTACAAGTCAATTTAAAATTTCTTATCTACTAAGATATTAAATTGAACAATGAAATATGTTAATTAAAATTAATAACCATATGTTAATTAAAATTAACAATAAATATATTAATTAAATAATAATTAAAACCTTATTCATAAACATTTATTAATAAATTGAATATTAATAAAGAAAATTTATTAATAAACTAGATATATATATTAATTATAAATTTAAACTAAATTTAAAAAAAAAAGAAATTGATTTAAAAAAAAATAATTTAAAACTTAAACATAAACTACAAGTTTTGTTTTTAATACAAAACTCAAAATAAAAATAAACATTATGATGTGGGGGGGCCCACACGGCTCTCCCCCTGCACATAAAGCGCATGTGGTGGAGGGGCCCATGGGGCTCTCCCCCCTGCACATAAAGCGCTGCAAAGATTAGGGGACAGGTGGGTACTGTCACCCACCTGTCGTATGGCGGGTGGTGTGACAACCCACCTTCCCTTAGGAGGGTGGCGCTAGCCATAGGGGGTTGGTGAGGATGGGGTCCCACCTCCCCTAATCAAATTTAATTTTTATTTTTTTTTAACTTTTCTATTTTTAATAAAAGCTGCATTTTTTTATAAAATGAAGTTTCTTTTATTTTTTTATTTTTTTTTATAAATTAAATCCGAAAATATGGAAAACAAGAAAAGGTAAATGCATTTGACTTCTTCCCTCTTTTGTCCATTCTGGGAAATGATATTTTTGACTGGTGAAATTTTTCCAAGTCTGTGTCTTTTCCAAGGAGAAAAATTTTGCAACTAATTTAATTTATAAAGGAATATATTCTCATTCCTATCTTAATTTTATTTTTCCTCTATAGTTTAGACTATAGGCAAGTTAATTTATTGATTTCTAGGAGTTCCAGGGAGTATTTTCTTACAAATTTTTAACAACATAACGGCACTATGCCAAGTAATGATAAAACATGAAAATAATAGATCTAGGGTTTTATAAATACCCGAAAATGTAGAAATACAATTAAACCATCTAGAAGCCAAAATGTCAAACATGCATCCATACCATCATTGAATAACTTCAGATTTTACAAAATTGAAAACAATATATGGAGAAACAAAACCTACCTTGATTCCAATGTAAGAACTGAAGAAATGTGCCTTTGAAGAAGATAGGAAACCCAAAAACCTCTAATCCTGATTCAACCACAGATCTGAGATCCACGAAGAACCAAGTACATGCAAGCAAGAAATCACCCGAATCTCCAAAACAACAAGCAACCACAACAATCCTCAAATCTTCAAAAATTCCAAAATGCCAAGAGCTCTCCAAAATACCAAAACCTGTTATGAGAGAATGAGAGGAGAATTCTCCTAAAGAGAATCAACTTCCCCTAATTGTGCAAACCCTCATGACAACTCCCTATTCAATCCCTAAAATGACTCAACTTGAAATTGGAAGTAATTCAAAATTAAATAATTAAAATATCCTTTTTGTCACAACTCAACTTTGACTCCTAATATCTAGTTGAGAATTTTGAATTTGAAAATATTTTTTCAACACATTCGGGCACATGTAATTAATAAAATATTAAATTAAATAAATTAAATATTTATGTCACAATAATACATGCAACCAAATATTTAATCATTTAATTCATCATAAAAGCATATTTACTTTAATTTTCAATTAAATACTTAATTAAATCAAAATATTCAAATATTTCAATTTAATTAATTATTTCAAATAAACATAGGATATAATTAAATAATTAATTCAACTATAATCCATTAAATCATTAAACATAGGAAACCACTCAAAACCCAATAAATCACCTGAAAGCATATACAAGCAAAACACACACACTCAGGGAAGGGGTATTCGAATTCCTGTCAACTAGACGAATCCGGATAGGGTAGTCAAACTGAAAGTCATCCAACATTAGGATGATTAGGCTTAGGTTAGGGTTTCGGATGTGTATGTTACCTCCCCTCTTTACCATTGAGATGAATATTTATGGGCATGCTCACTCCTGCCAATTCAGGGAAGATGATGCCCTGTACCTGCAATCCTGTCATTAAAAGAACATGCATGTACATTCAATATAATATCACAAACAATGATAGGAATCAGTCAAACATGTGGATCTCGTCAAGGCAAGTAACTACATCTCTATCCTCTACCATGATAACACATCAACAAGTACATCGACATATAAGATAACCATACACATGCAAGTATGGGGTAAGTACATCATAATCTTAAATCAACATGTAACAATCACTAGAATAAAATCATCACATATATCTATGCATATGATAAACCAAAACATAATAATCACCATCAACTGAAAGAATAATAGGTCTCATGAAATTAGTTCTACCAATCAACTGAAACCACTGCCCAATAGAGTATGACATCATAAACTAAAAGAAAAATACTGGTGGGTATTACATCCACCCCCCTAGGATTAGGCTTACTCCTGGAAGCCTATAAACAAGTAGGGATATAAATCCTGTAATCTAGCTGCATCCTCCCAAGTCGTTGAAGACTCATCATTTGGGTCCCATTGGACCCTTTCCTGCTCTATGGTGCGACCCCTGAGGGTCACACCCCACTGCTCCAGAATACATATTGGCTCCAAAGCTAGTTGCCCATCCTTGACCTTTAATGCATTCCAATCAAGTACATGCATAATGTTAGGAATATATCTCCTAAGAACTGAAACATGAAAAACATCATGGATGCGTGATAGGCTAGGTGGCAAAGCAAGTCTATAAACAACTGGTCCTATCCTCTCTAGGATCTCCAATGGTCCCACAAAGTGAGGTGCCAACTTTGAACCCTTTCCATAATGGATCAGACTCTTCCATGGGTGCACTCTTAGGAACACTCTATCTCCAACTACAAACTGCCTATCCACCCTGTGAGCATCTACATACTTCTTCTGTCTATCTTGTGCAGTCACTAAATGCTCATGAATCCTCACTATATGTTGCTCCATGTCTCAAAGCATCTTAGGACTAAGAAGAATACGGTCCTTGAATCTGTCCCAGTTCAAAGGCGTATGACAAGGACGGCCATACAATGCCTGAAAAGGTTCCATGCCAATAGAAATGTGATATCCATTATTGTATGCAAACTCCACTAGGTACAAGTAATCCTCTTAGTGAGTCTGTATATCCATAACATACATCCTCAACATGTCCTCGAGAACTTGGTTCACCCACTTTGTCTCTCCATCAGTCTCAGGATGATACGCTGAACTGAAATTCAGCTGAGTACCAAGATCGTGTTGTAATGATGTCCAAAAAGCTGAGGTAAATACAGGATCATGATCCAATATAATCTAGAGAGGAATGCCATGAAGTCTCATGATATCCTGCATGAAGACTTGGGCTACAGAAGCTGCTGTATATGATGATCCCATAGGTGAGAAATGAGCCACCTTGGTTAACCAGTCAACGATCACCATGATAGCATCATGTCTGCGAGGAGTCATAGGAAATCCAACTATGAAATCCATAGAAATAATAGCCCACTTCCAAGATGGAATGATTTTCGGCTGAAGAAGCCCTACTGGATGCTGATGATCCGCCTTGACCCTCTAACACTCTAAGCATTTAGCCACAAAGTCTGCAATATCTCTCTTCATACCAGCCCAATGGTAGACTTGATGAAGATCTGCGTGCATCTTCTTGAGACCTGGATGTGCCGAATAGGGTGCATGATGAGCCTCAGATAAAACTAATGTATGCAAATCATCCAATAGTGGTACATAGATCTAGCTCATATGATGCAATAAACCATATGACTCCAAAACATAACTAGAGAATTTTCCCTCTAATGGTCTCCCTGACTCTATCTCTACCTTCACCTCTTGATACAAGGCATCTCTAGGAAGTGACTGGAGTATCCTACTCCTCAAGTCCACACTAAAAGTCAATGCTAGAATGGCCTATTTCTTGTGACTCAATGCATCTGCAACCACATTTTCCTTTCCCTAAATATACTTTATCTCAAAGTCATATTCGCAAAGGAATTCCATCCACCTTCTCTGTCTAGCATTCAGATTAGGCTGGGTAAAGATGTATTGAAGGCTACGGTGATTTCTATGAAGCTCAAATCGGTGTCCCAAAAGAAAGTGTCTCCACCATACCAATGCATGGAAAACTGTAGCTAACTCCAAATCATGAGTAGGGTAATTAAGATCATGATCCTTGAAATTGAAAGACTCATACGTAATCACTCTCCCATCCTGCATGAGAACTACTCCAATCCCCTCTAATGATGCATCAACACACACTATAAAATCTCCCACTAGATCAAGCATAGCTAGGATAGGTGCACTAGTCAAACACACCTTAAGGCTCTGAAAATCCTCCTCGCACTTCTCTGTCCAAACAAAATTCTTCCATTTCCGCTGAAGAGAAGTAATAGGATGTGCCACCCTAGAGAAGCTCTTCACGAACCTGCGGTAGTATCCCACAAGACCCATGAAGCTACGTACCTTCGACACATTATTGGGTGTTGGCCAATCCATAATATCCTAAATCTTTGAAGGATCTACTGAGATACCTTCTCCAGAGATAACATGACCAAGATAATGTACCTTTTAACTGGAAGAAATCACACTTAGCCGGATTGGCATAAAGTTGATTCTTCCTAAGGCACTACAAAACCTGTCGAAGATGCTCTTCATGCTCCTCCATGGATCTAGAATAAATCACTATATCATCCAGGAAGATGAGCACAAAGTGATCAAGGTACTCCCAAAATACTCCATTCATCAAACACATGAACACCGATGGAGCATTCGTCAACCCAAAAGGAACTACTGTGAACTTGTAATGTCGATAGCATGTATGGAATGCAGTCTTGTGGATATCTACATCCTCAATCTGCAACTAGTGGTATCTTGATTTAAGATCAATTTTAGAGAACACCTTGGCTCCCTTGATCTGATCAAACAGATCATCTATGTGTGGCAATGGGTACCTATTTTTGACTGTCACCTTGTTCAACTGTCTATAGTCGATACACAAGCGTAATGATCCATCCTTCTTCTTGGCAAAGAGGATAGGTTCTCCCCAAGGAGATACACTAGGGTGGATGTTCCCCTTTGCCAAAAACTCCTCTAACTGTAGTTTTAGCTCACTCAACTCATGAGTAGGCATCCGATATGGAGCTCTCGATATAGGCTCTGCTCATGGCACAAGGTCTATGTGGAATTCTATGTCACACTTTGATGGCATACATGGGATCTCACTAGGGAATACATCAATGAACTCTCGTAATATAGGATGATCCAGTGTCTTGACTTCTCTCTCCATACCATATCACATACATCACTTCAGTTGCATAGCGGATATCATGCGAAGGGATATGGGTCAAGGAATCCCCACAATGCAACACTCCTTACCATCATCATCCTTGCAAAGGATGGTCTTCCATCTACAATTGATATTAGCTCCATGAGCTCCCAACCAATCCATTCCTAAGACAACCCCATATGATCCCAAAGGAATCACACAAAGGTCAATCGAGGTAATGAACTTCCCTAGGTTCAGTTCAAAATTATGAACCAAGGAATTTGTAGCTACCTTAGCCCCTAAGGCTAGTTCCACTTGCCAACCTAATTCTTGCTTTATAACCCCTAGCCCACAATGCTCAACAAGGAAAGGTGATATAAAAGAAGTGGTCAATCCTAAATCAAACAATATAGAAATAGAGGTACCTTAAATAGTACCTGAGGTCTCAATGACTATCCCCTGATGCTCTACCTGTCTGTGATCCACGGCTATAAATACTCTGTGTGAACCCCCTCCTACTGTAGGCTCCAAGGTTTTTGGCCTCTATGTAGATTACTGTGGTGCTCTCTGTGGACAATTCACTTCTCTCTGCGTACTACTTGAGATCATAAAAATGACGTTCATACTTCTCTACTGTCAATGTCAGATGTCTCAAATTATGAAACTTGTCAGCCCTCTACTGTGTCCACTACTCAGATAGGAACCTCTGTCTAAAGTTCTCAAGAAAGAGTTCCCAGGTAACAGTGTCCATATGAAGACCTAGCTTCTCTTCCTCAATCTTCCACCAAATAGTTGCAAAACGTGTCAACAGCATCACGACATATCTCGCTTTAGTATTGCTACTAAAGGGATGCATCGCAAAGACTCTATCCAAATCTATTAGCCAAGTATTTGCCTCCAAACCAGATTCATGTCCATTGAAAGGGATAGCCTTCCCTCTCGTCAAGTCCCTCATGTGGTTTGTTGCAACCACCATCGGGTCCACTGTAATAGTCCTCCCACGAGGGCTCCTAGATCTCTCCCTATGTCTCTCCTCATGATGGGAGTGTTGAGATATATCCTACTCCACTTTGGCTCTCTCAGGAAGGTGATCTAGGATAGCCTAAAGTATCTACCTAGTATCCAATCCCCCAGACTCATCCTGACCCTCTCTCATTTGATCACCTCTATCCTTCTGTTGACTAACCTCCTGCCTAACACTCACAGAGGGGCTAGGATGCCTACCTCCCCCAAAAGCACCAAAACCACCTCTACCACGGGCACCTAACCCACCTCTACCACAGCCTCTAGTGGCTCTTGTTTCAGGCATGATACTTGAAACAAATAGAGATAGATAAAACATTCACCACATAGCTTCAATCATAAACTAAAGAATGAATATAACCATAAAGCAATAATTTGAAAACAGATGTATTTTATGTCTATGTTTTAGTTTTATGTTCAAGCTAGACACAACCTAATGAGTGTACAATTCCCAGAGTTTCCAGTGTAGAAACTAGGGCTCTGATACTAGATGTAATGCCCCGTCGAGGCACCCAAGAGAGATTAACCTAAACATGATACTATATTTTCTGAATAATTTTTTTTTAAAGGTTTACATAAAGAGACATACATTAATGTGGAAGCAAATACCATTTATACACATGTCATACACTCACACAGATTACACGACTCAAGGGTTCCATGACATTGAATTACTTTAAGAAAAACACAACTAACAATACAACAAAAGATTCCATTTGAATAGATATAACAAATACAACTTACAAAACCATAATTACAATACTCATGGATAACCATGAAACCACCATAAACTCATGTCCACTACACATGTCATAGGGTATGTGGTAATCACTCTAATCTACTTAATATATAGTATCTAGATTAGGTATCGCATGCAATACTCTAATACAAGATTTACAATAATGAAATTACAAAAAAAAAAATGAAGGAACATAAAGAGCTCATCTACAAAGAACCATCAAGCACCTGGTGCAAGGAAGTCAAATCTTAATGGGTAAACAATCACTACCATCTGTTCATGTGGAACCACAAAGGTCCACCCCACCATGCTGAAGACATGACAACATACCCCAATCGGATATCCAAAACCAATAAGGAATAACCACTAAGCAAGGGATCTTGATAGCTCTCTAATCTAGGTGTACTATACATCATGAAAGGTAAGACTCACTACCCCAGAGGCAACTAACATACGTAAGAAATCTATACTGTGTAAAGGAAGGTGTCATCATGTACATCTAACCCTTAAGTTTTTTCCTAGAAATCCCAATAGATTCTGGCACTTAAGTGACCATACATGGAGCCAATGACCTCTCATACTGACAAGGCCACTAACTATGTTAGGTACCCCTCGAGGAAACTAACATCTTCTCATCACCATATTAGTCTATACTAGAACTCAAGCATGGGTGAGGACACATCTTATTAATTCATTTTAATATCTCTCAATATGTATTTAGTTATCACTTATTAAGTAAACTCCATAATAAGCAATCCAGTAGTCACTTACGGACACAAAAATTATTGCAAGCCACCCCCTACTACGCATCTAGGTAACCTACCCTAGGCTCACAGATCCTACAAAGATCTAGCATAGGTCACAACCCAAGTATACCCAAATCCAGTATCCCATACATCAGGAATGGTCACACAAAGGTACAGAATCAAATAACAATATCGAAAAGGGTTACATGGTCATTTTAGGATAATAAAGCCCAAAAGCACACACACCAGAGAATAAACAGTCAGCAAGTCTCTAGGACTCATACCCAGCCTCTGTAACACCCTAGGTCATTTAATACCCCCAAAATACACATGTAAGAAAAAGAGAACCATAAGGATGCATAGAACAAAAACATCCTAAAGGACTGGAAAAAGAATATAAACAGATAACATTTACAGCTATCCACATGTGAATGTTACTTAACACATCAATCTAATAGAACGATAATTATCCAAAACTTGATTAAATAACATTCAGGTTTCTATTCCATAATACACATATTATAATTCAAATATAGAGTAAATTTGTCATGTTATGAATTGATTATAATATGTGTTAATTATATCATGATTAAATATAATATAGGTTAATTAATTATAAATCAACTATAGTATATATTAATCATATTAAAATCAACTATAGTACAAGTCAATTTAAAATTTCTTATCTACTAAGATATTAAATTGAACAATGAAATATATTAATTAAATAATAATTAAAACCTTATTCATAAACATTTGTTAATAAATTGAATAATAATATAGAAAATTTATTAATAAACTAGATATATATATTAATTAAAAATTTAAACTAAATTTTAAAAAAAAGAAACGGATTTAAAAAAATAATAATTTAAAACTTAAACATAAACTACAAGTTTTGTTTTTAATACAAAAATTAAAATAAAAATAAACATTATGATGTGGGGGGGCCCACGCAGCTCTCCCCCCTGTGCATAAAGTGCATGTGGTGGAGGGGCCCACAGGGCTCTCCCCCTATGCATAAAGCACTCCAAAGATTAGGGGACAGGTGGGTACTGTCACCCACCTGCCGTATGGTAGGTGGTGTGACAACCCACCTTCCCTTAGGAGGATGGCGCTAGCCATAGGGGGTTGGTGGGGATGGGGTCCCACCTCCTCTAATCAAATTTAATTTAATTTAATTTTTTTAATTTTCTATTTTTAATAAAAGCTATGTTTTTTTATAAAATGAAGTTTCTTTTAATTTTTTTTTTTATAAATTAAATCCGAAAATACGGAAAACAAGAAAAGGTAAATGCATTTGACTTCTTCCCTCTTTTGTCCTTTCTGGGAAATGATATTTTTGACTGGTAAAATTTTTCCAAGTCTGTATCTTTTCCAGGGAGCTAAATTTTGCACTTAATTTAATTTATAAAGGAATATATTCTAATTCCTATCTTAATTTTATTTTTCCTCTATAGTTTAGACTATAGGCAAGTTAATTTATTAATTTCTAGGAGTTATAGGGAGTATTTTCTTACGAAATTTTGACAGCATAATGACATTATGCCAAGTAATGATAAAACATGAAAATAACAGATCTAGGGTTTTATAAATACTCAAAAACCTAGAAATACAATTAAACCATCTAGAAGCCAAAATATCAAACATGCATCCATACTATCATTGAAAAACTCCAGATTTTACAAAATTGAAAATAATATATGGAGTAACAAAACCTACCTTTGTTCCAATACAAGAACTGAATAAATGTGCCTTTGAAGAAGATAGGAAACCGGAAAATCTCTAATCCTGATTCAACCACAGATCTGAGATCCATGAAGAACCAAGCACATGCAAGAAAGAAATCACCCAAATCTCCAAAACAACAAGCAACCACAACAATCCTCAAATCTTCAAAAATCCCAAAATACCAAGAGCTCTCCAAAATAACAAAACCTGTTATGAAAGAATGAGAGGAGAATTCTCCTAAAGATAATCAACTTCCCCTAAATGTGCAAACCCTCATGACAACTCCCCATTCAATCCCTAAAATGACTCAACTTGAAATTGAAAGTAATTCAAAATTAAATAATTAAAATATCATTTTTGCCACAACTCAACTTTGATTCTAATATCTAGTTGAGAATTTTGAATTTGAAAATACTTTTTCAACACATTCATACACATGTAATTAATAAAATATTAAATTAAATATTTATGTCACAATAATACATGCAACCAAATATTTAATCATTTAATTAATCATAAAAGCATATTTACTTTAATTTTCAATTAAATACTTAATTAAATCAAAATATTCAAATATTTCAATTTAATTAATTATTTCAAATAAACATAGGATACAATTAAAGAATTAATTCAACTATAATCCATTAAATCATTAAACATAGGAAATCACTCAAAGCCCAATAAATCACCTGAAAGCATATACAAGCAAAACACACACACTCAGGGAAGGGGTATTCGAATTCCTGTCAACTAGACGAATTCAGATAGGGTAGTCAAACTAAAACTCATCCAACATTATGATGATTAGGCTTAGGTTGTGGTTTCAGATCTGTATGTTACCTCCCCTCTTTACCATTGAGATGAATATTTATGGGCACGCTCACTCCTGCCAATTCAGGGAAGACGATGCCTTGTACCTGCAATCTTGTCATCAAAAGAACATACATGTACATACAATATAATATCATAAACAATGATAGGGATCGATCGAACATGTGGATCTCACCGAGGCAAGTAAATATGTCTCTGTCCTCTATCATGATAACACATCAAAAAGTACATCCACATATAAGACAACCATACACATGCAAGTATGGGGTAAGTACATCATAATCTAAAATCAACATGTAACAATCACTATAATAAAATCATCACATCTATCTATGCATATGATAAACCATAACATAATAATCACAATCAACTGAAAGAATAATAGCTCTCATGAAAGTATCCCAAAAGAATTCTGCCAATCAACTGAAACAACTGCCCAATAGAGTACAACGTCATAAACTAAAAGAAAAATATGGGTGGGTATTACACCGACCAACAAAGTACAGCATCACTGAGAAGAATCAAAGTGGAGGAAAGGTATAAACCAAGATATATTGATCAGAATAGTTTTATGAGATTACAATAGATCTGAAAATCTTCAAGTATAAGTTGTATATGTGAATAGATCATACTATTTCAGTTTAACCATTGATTCATAAAGTCTCTTAACCGAGTGGGATTTAAAGATCCTTTCTATATTGAGATACATCCCAAAGAGTATCAAAAAGTTTGATCATAAAGATAGCATGAGATGTCAGATACCTATTGATAGGCCAAGTGAGTGTTTGATCAAGGATGGTAGCATAGAGATGCCCGATATCAAGTGACAAACTAAAATTTTAAATCCTCTAACAAGGTCACACCTAACAGTGTGTTTGTAACCTTTAACAGTGTTGGCTCTTCACTAAGCTCACTTCAGAAGAGTGAAAATTTTAGGTTATTGGTCCCAAGTGATTTTTCCCTTAACAGGGGTTTCATATTTAAAATCCACGTGTCAATGTGTTTATGAGTCATTACTTTAGTATTTTTCATTACACATAACTTAACTAGATTGATTGGTATACTCTAGATAATTTACTATCTTTCCGTAAATTAAGAGACTGCTATTCGGTAAACATATAATAGAACCTATTTAACAAAGCATTCTGAGCATTCATCTTATAGGACTGAAGATAACTAGAGGCTTAATAGTGTGGTACTAATTTTTTGGGTTGATTATTGGAATATTTTTTAGGCCACTGATTCGCCCCCCTACTCTCATTTATTACTAACAATTGGTATCAGAGCTTGTTTTATTAGAAAGGGAGTTTAATAGCTCAAGCAAAAGATCACAAGATGAACATACAAGATGTGCCCAAGTTGAATAAAGACAACTTTGTTGGAAAGCCACAATGTAAACAATTTTTGTTTTGTCATTGATGTCAAATCTTAACTGGTGAGACTATTGCTATATGTTTGAGTACCATATCTATTGATTACTGAAGAAGATTTGAAAGAAAGGATAACAAGAAGACTGAGTGAAATGTTTGAGTTATAGGAAATTACAAGGGTACTTGATCAATTGGCACATTGGCAAAGTAATGTGTTTTTTTATCTATAACACTAAAATAAAGATGTTAGTTTACTGGGAACAGTTTATGCCAAGAAAATTTTGTGTTGACCGAGCACCATTGTATGCTGAGCATAATTTCTACTGTCGACCGAGCACTAGTAAATTACTAGAGAAAAAAGTGATGACCAAGAGGAAGAACATAGTGTCGGCCAAGTGCTAGTAAATTACTAGAGAAAATAGTGACGACCGAGAGGAAGAACACAGTGTCGGCCGAGCGCTAGTATTTTGGTAAATATTGAGATTTGAGATCTCTGGCTGACATAATTGAATCTATTGGGATATGTAAAGTTAATTAAGGCTAAGCACGATTGATCCAAATTAATTAATGCATGGATTCATGATTTAATTAGTGATTTCTTTAGAGAAGTAAATTAAAAGTAAATGATGGAAAGATCTGTTGGATCCCACCTAACCTAAGATCTATGATCTTGGTTAAGCGAAAAAAATTTATTTTACCTAGATGAAGAGGTATAAGATAACCTTGAGGGATTATTCAAGGTGTGAGATGTATGTGCTAAGTGTATGTAAGAGGATTGCATGGTTAATGGGCTGATTAGCATGATCTAGCAGAGAAGCAGAGAATTGCGAAAGTGATTTATTGATGGATTTCCAAGTAGATTTGAAGATTGAAATGAGAATGGAGGTCACTCAGTGAATTAGCATTAGAGATGAACTAGATCTGAATTTGCAAAGTAAGTTGTATGTATCAGATCACACATGTTGATTACTTTCTAACCATTGTATCAGTCAAAATCCTTTAACCAGCTTGACCTAATAGCCATTGTATAAATCCTTTGAGCAAGGTGACATTCAGGTGGAATGTTATAAGTCCTCTAACAAGGCCACTCCTGACAGGGTGATTAAATCCTTTAACCAGGTCACATTTAGCAATGTGTTTTGTAACCTTTAATAGGGTTGGCTCCCAGTAGAGCTCACTTCAGAAGAGTGAAAATTTGGTAGCATGTTACTGTTGGTTTTTCCCAAATTGGGTTTCCACGTTAAATATTGGTGTCAACTTGTGTGAATTTTTATTTTGTGTTTTACTGTTAAGTTTCTACAAGCTGATTACATTTGAATAGTAAATTGCATACTTATGTTGTTGATTTATACTATTGCTGTCAAGCAGACCTAAGTTGCTTAAAGTGATATAAATTTTCAATTGGTACATCTAGACCTGTGGATAACTTATTCACTCCCCCTCTCAGTTATTCTAAATTTATTCTAGCAATTGGTATCAGAGCTCTGGTCTTTTGAAAATAGTTTGAATGTACTTGGAGCAAAAGATCAAGATGTATAAAAAGGAGGTACCAAAGTTGAACAAAGATAACTTCCTTGCATGGAAGAGTTTGATGAAATTGCGTCTGGCTGGTACTGGTGATGCTTCTAAACACTATATTGAACATGATTATGTAGCCCCTACAACACATCTCATCGTTGAACAGTTAAGAGAAAAGAAGGAACACATTCAAGCAATGTTTGAGATCGCATCATCCTTAAGCTATCTTGAATTTGAAGACATAAAGAACTATACAAATGCAAAGTAGATGTGGGATACCCTAGCAACCATATATGAAGGAGATACAAATGTGCTGAGAGACAAATCTAAAATTTTAAGAGGTAAGTTTGATGAAATGAAAATGAAAGAAGGAGAAAATATATTTCAATATTGTGGTAGGATAAAAGAAGTTGTAAATGGTATTAGAGGAGCTAATGGAGCCATTGATGATAACACCATTATGATAAATTTACTAAGGATTCTTCTTCTTGTATATCCTATTAGAGTCTCTGCAATTCAAGAATTGAGATGTACTCCTAATAAAAATTTGACTTTGGAAGGTCTGGTAGGCAGACTTACTACATTTGAGATGTCAAATTTTGATAACTACACACCACAAGCTATTGAATCTACATTCAAGACCTAGTTGGTCTTAACAAATCAAAGAAAGGAAAGAAATGTGTGAACAGTGAAAAAGACACTACTGATGACAATCTGGAAGAACTTGAGGCACTTATGGCTAGAATATTATCTAGAGGAAAAGGAAATTCAAAGGTAAACTTCCTATCATTTGTTTTTCTTGTAACAAAGTTGGTCATATTGCTGCTAGATGTTTTGATAAGAATGACAAAGAATAAAAAAGAGACAACAAGTACAAAGATAGAAAGGATGACCGAGACTTCAGAACTTATAAAGATTACGAAGAAAAAGGTAAGAAATCTTGCTATATAGCTAAAGAAGCTTCTGATAGTGGATCTGACAATTCTAATGAAAATGATATAGAAGTTGTGTATGTTGCTATGAAAGATGATTCTGATGATGATGAGAAAATTGCATTAATTTCTTATATGAGTAAAGGTGATCATTGGATTATTGACAGTGGTTGTTCACATCACATGACTTGTGATAAAAATAAATTCAAGACCTTAGATCAGTGCAAAGGTGATTATATTAAATTTGGTAATGATGCACCATGTCTTGTTAAAGGGAAAGGATCAATTAAATTGACTGACAAGATCATATGTGATAATGTATATTGGGTTGATGATCTTAACTATAATTTTTTGAGTGTTGCACAGCTGAATACTTTTGGTTATAGAGTTGAGTTCCATCACAAGAAGGCAAAGATCTATGATTCCATTGGAGAACTAGCTGGAAGTGGAGAGTAAACAAAAAGTAACTTTTTCTATCTACACTTAGCTAATGAGATATGCTTGTTTGCACAATATAATGATGTTTGGTTATGGCATAAAAGGTTGTGTCATGTAAACTTTGATAACTTGGTAAGCATAAGCAAATTGAAAAAGGTTAGAGGGCTTCCTAAGTTAAAGAAACCTGAAAATGCAATGTGTAAGCAATGTCAGTTGGGAAAAATGACTAAATCTAGTTTCAAGAGAAAGACTCATACTTTTGAGAAAATTCTAGAATTGGTTCATACTAACCTTTGTGGTCCCATTGGTGAGAAAATTTACTGTGGAGATAGATATTTCATTCTATTTGTTGATGATTACTCTAGAATGATGAGTGTTATGTTTCTTAAAGAAAAATCTGATGCATTCCAATTATTTAAGTGGTACTTGGCAAAAGTTGAAAAAGAGACAGGTAAAAGTCTAAAATGTTTGAGATCTGACCGAGGAGGTGAGTTTATTTCTAATGAGTTTAACAGGTTTTGTAATGAACGAGGTATTATAAGATAGATGTCCACGCCTAGGAAACCACCACAGAATAGTATTGCTGAAAGAAGAAATAGATCTATCATGGACTATGCCAGAGCACTAATGATGGAGAAAATTGTTGCACAAAAATATTGGAGAGAAGTTGTGAGTATAGTAGTCTATACCCTGAATAGAGTACAAGTCAAGAAAGGTACTAATGCTACACCTTATGAGCTATGGTATGGATATGCACATATGTAAGATATTTCAAATTTTTTGGAGATAAGTGCTTCATACTGAAGGATAACAGAAATAGAAAACTTGATGCTAAAGGTGAGGAAGGGATATTTCTTGGTTATTCAACTAAAAGAAAAGAATATAAGTGTTTGAATTCTAACACTAACAAAATTGTGAAAAGTGCAAATGTTACAATTGATGAATATGCAGAAAGAAATGAATCAGAATGCTTATAGGAACCTGAAAGTTACAAATCATTTGTTTATCTGGATGAGGAAAATTCTAATGTATTACCTGAACCTACGGAAGAGGTTGTTGAGCAAAAGCTAGCACCTATCGAGTCACAGAATGAGGTTGTTGGGCAATAGGAGGTAATTTCTGAGCTATCTAATGGAGATGTCAAGACACAGAATCAACCTAAATTGAACGAGGATAATGAATCTGAAGCAAGACAAGAATCTACTCTAGCAAAGTATGTAAGGAGGCACCACAAACCTAATCAAATCATAGGATCGAAGGATTTTGTAGTTATGACAAGAAGTAAGTTGAGAGACGGTACATGCTTGTTATGTGATTTTGAGCCTAAAACAGTAAAAGATGTTGTATAAAATGAAGACTGGATACAAGCCATGAATGAAGAGATTGAGCAGATTGAAAAGAACAAAACTTGGACACTTGTACCTAGGCCAAATGACAAAAATGTAATTGGTACTAAGTGGGTATTCAGAAATAAGCTGAATGAAAATGGAGAAGTAACAAGGAATAAAGCTAGACTGGTGTACTAGGGATGTGCACAAGAGGAAGGAATTGATTATGGAGAAACATTCACCCCAGTTGCAAGGTTGGAAGGAGTCAGAACTTTAATTGCATATGCAGCCTACAAAGGTTTTAAAGTTTATCAAATGGATGTTAAGTCAGCATTTTTGAATGGGATATTAGAAGAAGAAGAGCCCATCGAACAAGCTGATGGGTTTTTTAACCAAGCAAGAGGAACATGGTTTATAGACTACACAAGGCACTATATGGACTGAAGCAAGCACTAAGAGAATGGTACGAGAGATTACACAATTATTTGATAAAGATTGGATTCACAAGGACCAATGACAACAACAATCTATATTTGAAGATAGAACAAGGTAAAGGTACTTTATTAGCTGAAATTTTTGTTGATGACATTATATTTGGTGGACAAGATGTGTTATGCCAAACCTTTGCAAAAGAGATGCAAACTAAATTTGAGATGTCTATGTTTGGTGAAATCAAATTATTTGTTGGCTTACAAATATATCAAATGAAGAATGGTATATATATTACTCAATCAAAATATGTCAAGGAGATACTAAAAACTTTTGGAATGGAAGAATCAAAACTTGTAAGTACACCCATGGCTATTGGACAGAAGTTAACAAAAAATGATGATACAAAAGAAGTGAATCAAACCCTTTACAGGTCAATGATTGGAAAGCTACAATATGTTGTGCACAATAGACCTAGTATTGCTCTGGCTATTGGAATTGTTGCAAGATTTTTTGCTAATCCCAAGGAAACTCATATGATGGCAGTAAAAAGAATTCTGAGATATTTGAAGGGTACAGATGAATATGGTCTGTCTTAAAAAAAGAATGACAAGTTTGAACTCAGAGTTTATACTGATTCTGATTGGGCTGGAAATGTGGATGATAGGAAAAGCACCATAGGTGGTGCATTTATTTTGGGAAAGAGATTGATTTCCTGGATAAGCAGGAAATAGAATTGCACCTCATAATATATAGTTGAAGCCAAGTATGTGGAAGCACTAGTTAATTGTTCGAATATTTTGTGGTTGAAGATACTATTGAAAGGTATGAAAGAGGAGATCATAGAGCCAATTGTTATATATTGTGATAACACGAGTGCCATTAATATTCTAAGAGGCATCTAATGCACTCTAAGACAAAGCATATAGCTATCAAGTATCATTACTTGAGAGAGTTAGTTCAAAATAAGGAAGTGAGATTTGAAAATGTGCATACTAAGGAATAGTTGGGAGATATATTTATAAAAGCACTACCTAAGGATGCTCATGAGTATCTACGAGGTAAATTAGGGGTTATTCCCCTAACAAAGGCTAATTAGTTCAGAATGGAAGTGTTGCATCAAATGTTATATTCAGAATATTTGACACATTGATGCACAGGAGTCACACTTTAGGAAGCTTCCCAAAGCTGTGAAAGAAAGACAAGCATAGAAAAGAGGACTAGTCATAAGCAAGATGAGGAACAGCATGATATAGATTTCAAACCAAAGAATCTCCATAATAAAGATTTCAATGTCACTGGTATTGTTGTCAAAGAGGGAGAGTTTACTTACTTAGAGGAAAAAGGGAGAGATTACTAAAAGAGGGAGTCTACAGATGAACAAAAATAGAAAGATTTCAATGTGACTACAGACACAGAGGGAGAAATGTTTTATAGGACGAGAATCAGAATGACACTAAAGACATTAATGAAGATTTGAGAATAAGAATGAAACTAAAGACATTAATGAAGATTTGTTCATATCAAGGAACACAGACATACTTTTTGGATTGTATGGTAACTATGTTTGTAAAATTATTGTTTTGAAATTTAGTGTTGTCATCAATTCCAAAGAGGGAGATTGTTGGAAAGCCACAATGTAAACAATTGTTGTTTTGTCATTGATGTCAAACCTTAATTGGTGAGACTATTTCTATCTATTTGAGTACCATATCTATTGATTGCTGAAGAAGATTTGAAGGCAAGGATAACAAGAAGACTGAGTGAAATGGTTGAGTTATAGGAAATTACAAGGGTACTTGATCAGTTGGCACATTGGAAAAGTAATGTGTTGTTTATCTATAACACTAAAATGAAGATGTTAGTTTACTGGGAACAGTTTATGCCAAGCGAGGTTTTTTTTGACCAAGCACCAGTGTATGTTGAGCATAATTTCTAACATTGACCGAGCACCAGTAAATTATTGGAGAAAATAGTGGTGACTGAGAGGAAGAACACAGTTTCGGCCGAGCACTAGTATTTTGGTAAATGTTGAGATTTGAGATCTCTGGCCGACATAATTGAATCTATTGGGATATGTAAATTTAATTAAGGCTAAGCACAATTGGTCCAAATTAATTAATGCACGAGTAACCGTAATTAACACATGGATTCAAGATTTAATTAGTGATTTCTTTGGAGAAGTAAATTAAATGTAAATGATGGAAAGATCCATTGGATCCAACCTAACCTAAGATCTACGATCTTGATAAAGAGGCAAAGATTTATTTTACCTAGATAAATAGGTATAAGATAACCTCGAGGGGTTATTCAAGATGTGATATGTATGTGCTAAGTGTATGCAAGAGGATTGCATGGTTAATTGGCCGATTGGCATGATCTAGCAGAGAAGGCTGAGCAGAGAAGCAAAGAATTGTGAAATTGATTGCTTGACAGATTTCCAAGCAGATCTAAAGATTGAAATGAGAATGAAGGCCACTAAGTGAATTAGCATCAGAGATGAACTAGATCTAGATTTGAAAAGTAAGTTGTATGTATCATATCACACCTGCTGATTACTTTCTAACCATTGTATTAGTCAAAATCCTTTAACCAGCTTGACCTAACAGTCATTGTATAAATCCTTTGAGCAAGGTGAAATTCAGGTAGAATGTTCTAAGTCCTCTAACAATGCCACTCCTGACAGGGTGATTAAATCCTTTAACCATGTCACATTTATAAATGTGTTTTATAACCTTTAATAGGGTTGGCTCCTAGCAGAGCTCACTTCAAAAGAGTGAAAATTTGGTAGCATGTTACTAGTGGTTTTTCCCAAATTGGGTTTTCACATTAAATATTGGTGTCAACTTGTGTGAATGCTTATGTTGTGTTTTACTATTAAGTTTCTGCAAGATGATTACATTTGAATGGTAAAGTGCATACTTATGTTGTTGATTTATACTGTTGCTGCCAAGTGGACCTGAGTTTCTTAAAGTGCTATAAAGTTTCAATTGGTACATCTAGACCTATGGATAACTAATTCACCCCCCCTCTCATTTATTCTAAATTCATTCTAACAAGCTTTGCATCATGGAAAAGCAAAATAAGACTCCGCTTATCAGGTATTGGAAATGATATTATTCAATACTAAGATACTTAATGTGTGTTTCTAACAGGACCTCACACTCTTGAGCAATTAAGAGTAAAGCATGAGCATAACTACATGATGATAGAACTTGCATCATCACTCTTCGATGTTGAGTTTGAAGATGTCAAAACCTGCACCTCTACAAAGAAAATGTGGGATAAGTTGAAGCTTGTACATGGAGGAGATGCCAATGTAATAAGAGCAAAGGTAGAAAGCCCTAGAGGGAGCTTTGATGACCTAAGGATGAAAGAAGGAGAAAATGTCACTCAGTATAGTTGCAGAATCAAAGAGGTAGTAAATGCTATCCGAGGAGTTGAAGGTGTACTTGAAGAGGAGACAGTGGTAAGTAAAATCTTAACAACCTTATTGTATGTATATGCTTTTAGAGTTTCTGCTATTCAAGAAATGAGAGCAGTTGCAAACAATACAGTTACTCTAGATAGTCTAATTGGTAGACTAATTTCATTTGAGATGAACAACTTTGATAATAGTGTCTTACCATAATAGAATTTGCATTCAAATATTCTCTAAAGATAAGAAATTCAAGTCATAGACATGCTGTTAGAAATGATAGTGAGAGTGATAATTAGGATCAAGGACTTGATGAAATTGAATCACTAATGGCCAAAAGATTGCAAAGAGGAAAAGGTAGATACAAAGGTAAATTACCACTTGTATGTTTCAATTGTAAAGAGGTTGGACACTTTGCTGCAAGATGTCCAAACCAAAGAAAGATGACAGAGGAAATGAAAGATCATATGAGAAGAAGTTTAATAAAGGTGATAATAGAGATTACCAGAGCAACCGACAATGTGAAAAGAGAGATACCTGAGACTACAAGGACAAAGGGAAGAAAGCTTGTTACCTATCTAAGAATAGAGCTGATGACACTGACACCGAATCAGAAGAAGACATTGAGATGATATTTGTAGCCATAAAAGATGATTCAGATGAAGATGAAGAAAGGTATGTAGAAACTACACTCATATCTAAAGTTAGTAAACATGATGTCTAGATCATAGATAGTGGCTGCACTCACCACATGACCAATGATAAAGAAAAGTTTGAGACTTTTGAATACTTTAATGGTGGTTCAGTGAGAATGGGAAATGATACACCTTGTCCAGTTGAAGGTAAAGGAACCATAATGTTGAATAACCTGATAAAATGTGAAAATACCTACTGGGTAAAAGGACTAAATTATAATTTTTTAAGTGTTTCATAGTTGAACAATTCAGGTCACAGAGTAGCATTTGAAAATAAGAAGGCAAAGATCTACAATGAATCAAGAAGATTGATTGGTACCAGTGAACAAACAAAAGGTAACCTTTTCTATCTTTATGACACTAACACCACTTGTTTAATGGCTAGAAACAAAGACATATGGTTGTGGCACAAAAGATTGTGTCATGTGAAATTTGACAACATGATAAAGATAAGCAACAAGAGGAATGTCAGAGGCTTACCGAGCATGACTAAGCCCGAGCATATCATGTGCAAGAATTGTCAAAAAGGTAGAATGACAAAGTCTAATTTCAAGAGTAAATCCCATACATCTAATGAAATTCTAGAATTAGTCCATATATATCTATGTGGACCCATGAGGACAAAGAGATAATATGGAGATATGTATTTTATTCTCTTTGTTTATGATTATTCTAGAATGATGATAGCCATGTTCTTAAAAGATAAATCAGAAGCATTTAAGATGTTTAAATGGTATAAAGCAATGGTAGAAAAACAAAGTAACAAGAAATTGAAATGCTTAAGGTTAGATAGAGGAGGGGAATTTACTTCAGAAGAATTCACTAACTATTGCAATGAGCATGGAATTAAAAGATAGGTTTTTGCACCAAGAACACCATAGAAAAATGGAATTGGTGAAAGGAGAAACAAATCAATTATTGACTGTACAAGAACATTGATGATTGAGAAAAGCATCACTCAAAACCTCTGGAGGGAAGCTGTCAGTACTGCTATCTACACACTAAATAGATTACAATTGAAGAAGGACACAAAGAAGACAACATATGAGCTTTCGTATGGTTATACACCCAATGTAAGTTACTTTAGAATCTTTGGCAGTCAATGTTATATATTGAAGGATGATAGAAATGGAAAAATTGACTCCAAAAGTGATGAAGGTATCTTTCTAGGGTATTCAACCAAAAGCAAGGCTTATAAATGTCTTAACAAGTCATCTAACAAAATCATTGAAAGTGCAAATGTGAAAATAGATGAATTTGCAAAAAAGAATGATAAGGAAAGAAAAAAGGAACCAGAGGACTACAACAGGTTTGTTTATACAGAACCTGACACTCTACCCAAGAAATAGTGTGTCACTCTTGAGCATCAAAACATTGCACCTAAGCATCAGGCTGCAATTACTGAAAATTAGGATAATACTCAAGATGATGTTCCGAACAATGGAGATGAGAAAGAAGGTCAAGAAGATGATCAGAATCATGAACACATAGCTGAACTAAAAATTGCCAAGTATGTCAGATACATCATCTACAGAATCAAATCAAATGAGATAAGAAGGCTGGAACAAGAAGAAAAAGTAAGTCACTTAACACCAGATGTTTACTTTGTGATTTTGAGCCTAAATCTGTTAACACTGCACTTGAGAATGAAGAATGTGTTATTGCTATGAATGAAGAAATAGAACAGATTTTGAAGAATAATACATGGACACTGGTACCAAGATCAGATGACAAGAATGTCATTGGTACCAAATGGATATTCAAAAATAAGCTGAATAAAAATGGAGAAGTCACTAGAAACAAAGAAAGATTAGTATGCAAGGGATATGGACAAGAAGAAGGTATTGATTATGGAGAAACCTTTGTACCAATTTCTAGACTAGAAGGAGTTAGAATTTTACTTTCTTATATTGCATTTAAAGGATTCAAGGTATACCAAAAGAATGTCAAATCTACATTCCTAAATGGAATATTAGAAGAAGAGGTATACATTGAAGAACCAGAAGGGTTTGTTGATCCAGACAAGAGAAACAAGGTATGTAGACTACATAAGGCCTTGCATGGATTGAAACAAGCACCAAGAGCCTGGTATGAAAGAATTCACTCATATCTCATTAGCATAAAATTTGTTAGAACAAGTGAAAATAGCAATCTCTACTTAAAAGAAGATACTGATGGTAATATTCTGATTGCTAGAATTTTTGTTGATGATATCATTTTTGGGGGAAATGAATTTTTATTCAAATCCTTTGCTAATGAAATGAGAAAGGAATTTGAAATGTCTATGTTTGGGGAGATCAAATTCTTTCTTGGTCTACAGATTCTTCAACAAGATGCAGGCATATATATCACTCAGTCTAAATACATCAAGGAAGTGCTAAAGATATTCATAATGGAAGATTTCAAATCAGTTGGAACACCTATGGCTACCGTATGTAAGCTAACAAAAGAAGACAAATCCAATGAGGTAAATCAAACCTTATATAGATCAATGATTGGAAAACTAATGTATGTTGTTCACACCAGACCAGATATAGCACACGCAGTTGGAATAGTTGCAAGATTCTCTGCTAATCCCAAAGAATCACATATGACTGTTGTCAAGAGAATTCTGAGATATCTAAAAAACACTGAGGACTATGGCTTATGGTACAAAAGAGAAGGAAAATTTGAGCTACAAGTTTATACAAATGTTGATTGGGCTAGAAACATTGATGACCGAAAGAACACAACCGGAGGAGCATTCTTCATGGGTGACAGACTTGTCACATGGATCAGCAAGAAACAAGGATGCATCTCTCAGTCTACTATAGAAGCAAAGTATGTGGTTGTTGCTGCAAATTGCTCCAATATTGCATGGATCAAACAATTGCTGGAAGGTATTAATATGAAGATCCTTGAACCAGTAATTGTGTGCTAAAAATGTGTCACACTTCTATGAGTCATTATATTCAAGATTTCTCAAGAATGAGGTCTCGAATGGTGAATCGTATCTCTCTATTCATGGAGTGCAAGGGTTTGTAATGGAGGCCCTCAGATTGACCTAGTTTGTGCCCCTGCAAGTATACCATAAAATGAGAGATTCAAAGAGGAAAAGCAAGAATGCTAGTCTCCATGATCATCAAGTATGCATGTAAATGAAAGCTATTCTATATGATAACAATGCAAGAAAGGAAATCAATCTATATGATAACAATGCATGATTATTATATGAAAGGAAATACAAATGGAAGATTAATCTATGAAAGGAAATATGAACTTAATCTAATATGCAAGTGCAAAATTAATCTAAATGGATTGCCATGGAGCATGAAAGAAGAACACAAGAAGAGAGAAGTTTCAATATCCAAGCTCAAGTGCTCAAATTCTCCTCCAAAATTTCTCTCCAAACTTGCAGCATAACAATAACATAAAAATTATATAACTGATCTGATTTGATCCCTTAAAATGAGGAGAGGGCTCCTTATAAAGGAAAGTGTGGAGAGGAATGCATCCTCAAGAGCAATGTGGGATAAATCCCTAAAAGGGCAAGTAAGAGGAAAAAATCCCACCACTTAGGAATATGTGTGGAGGAAAAGGAGTTTTATTTATTTATTTATTTGATTTATTTCTTTTTTCATCAAAAAGAGAGCTTTAAGTGGGGATTTTATTTATTTAATTATAGAAGGATTTTCTTTCAATTAAATAAGATTATTTTATTTAATTAAAATAGAGATTTTAATTTAAACAAGAAAATATTATTTAATTAAAAGAGAAATTTTAATTAAATAGGATAAGATCATTTAATTAAAAGATTTGTTTTAATTAAATAAGATTATTTCATTTAATTAAAAGGGATTTTTTCTTTTAATTAAATAATATTATTGATGAAATGATCAAACCTTAAGAAATATTGAAATAATTGAATTAATTACAATTTGATCAAGGAAATTGATTTAAATTGAAAATGTTGCAAACCGTTGATTCAGGAAATTGATAAATTAAAGAATGGGGGCTCATAGTCTAGGCGACCATTTTAAGGTGCATACAATAATTATATATTGTGATAACACCAGTGCAATAAACATTTCTAAGAATCCAGTCATGCATGCTAAGACTAAGCATATTGCTATCAAGTATCACTATCTAAGAGAACAAGTACAAGCAAAGGAAGTGACACTAGAATATGTTCAATCAAAGGAACAGTTAGCTGATATATTTACCAAGCCATTACCGAAGGATACATTTGAGTTCCTAAGATAGAGACTAGGGGTCCAACCCTTGTCTATCGGTTAGTAAGCTGATTAGGAGGTTGCATAAGCCTATACCAAATCTAAAGATCAGTCATGTTGATGCAAACACTGTAATAGATAGCAACAGATATATCTATACATAACAAGGTACAAATCTGCATCGAAAATCATAACATTGTATTGCTAATGGATAGGGAAATTCAAGGAATATATTATGCAAAAGGATGGAACATGATATAGATGATTATTTTTATTTGGCATTATTGTCAAAGGGAGAGATGATCTCATTATCATACAAAGGGAGAGATGATTCCATAAAAAGGAGAGATGATCCTAAAGGGAGAGATGATCTCATTGTCATAAAGGGAGAGATTATTTCATCATCATAAGGGAGAGATATGATAAAGGGAGAGATTATATCATTATCCATGAAGGTAAAAGTTCTTGAGAATCAAAAAGAAAGAGTTAATCAATATTCTAAGGGAGAGATTGATTACATATGAAATATCCATCTAAGGGAGAGAAGTAGCTAAGGGAGAGAGTTCAGACAAAGAGAAATATTTTTGTCAAAGGAAAAAGAGATTATCAAGAAGAGGAATAGACAAGGCAGAGCACATGTTAGAACAAAGATATCAGATGATACATCTATCCAGAGAAAGGATTGAAGATTGACGACAACCATTCTGCATGACTCAAATCCAAGTTATTTTTGAGCTTATATATTTAATATTGTATTAGTGGTAGTATAGTATGATAATGTAGTATATTTCCATCAATGCCAAAGGGAGAGATTGATGAAATGTAACTGATTGAATGTTTGAAGATGTTAAGTTGATCACCAGAATGCAGAAGGATAATGCAAGACATTAAATCAGTTAATGAATTGTATTTTCATTGATGTCAACTTGATATAATCTAATTGGTTATAATCAAAGTGTCAAAGACTTCAGAGAATCAGAGAGATAAAGATTATGCTTTCAGTAATGCATAGAAGACAAGCATTCACAATATGAATTCAAACACTGATGGTCAGTGGAACACTGACAGACAGAGATCACCAAAAGTCAAGTCACAGTGATGCTCGAGCAAGAACACGGATGAGCATTACCGATGAGAAGAATTACAAGCATAATCAACGGCTCGAGACATAGTGTAAACCGATGGAGAAGCCCGCAGAGAAATGGAGTGATGACCAAAGCTATCAAAGAGTTAAACAGTGAAATTAACTTGAGTTCAGAAATGAGAAAAAATCTAGCTGGCAGAGCTAACTAAAGACTTAACTGGTAGTTATCTTTGTTTTCATCGACAAGATAAAGCTAGAGATATGTAATGGATATAAAGCTATTTTGTTTAGTTGGCAAGAATATCTCTACGAGATAAAAAAGGATTTTTTATTTAAATCTAATTGGTGAGAATTTTGGATCACGCCAAGATCAAGAAAATCAAGAACCTAACAACGGTGATATCATGTCTATAAAGAGACAACTCAATTCATTACGAATTGTGGTGGGTGAATGAATGAAAAAGAGGATACTAAAGAGAAATTGATGAAGAGATACTTCATACAGTCCTAATCAATCAAGCTGAGGAAAGAGCTAAAGTTTTTTGCAGACACCAAGCAACAGAGCACAAAATCACTGAGAAGAATCAAAATGGAGAAAAGATATAAACTGAGATATATTGATCAGGATAGTTTTATGAGATTACAATAGATTTGAAAATCTGCAAGTATAAGTTGTATATGTGAACTGATCATACTGTTTCAGTTTAACCAGTCATTTAGAAATTATCTTAACTGAGCATGATTTAAGGATCCTTTCTATATCGAGATACATCCCAAGGAGTATCAAAAATTTTGATCATGAAGATAGCATGAGATACCATATACCTATTGACAGGCCAAGTGAGTGTTTGATCAAGGATGGTAGCATAGAGATGCCTGATATCAAGTGACAAACTAAACTTTTAAATCCTCTAACAAGGTCACACCTAACAGTGTGTTTCTAACCTTTAACAGGGTTGGCTCTTCATCGAGCTCACTTCAGAAGAGTGAAAATTTTGGGTTACCGGTCCCAAGTGGTTTTTCCCTTAATAGGGTTTCCACGTTAAAAATACATGTGTCAATGTGTTTACAATTCATTAATTTAGTATTTTTCATTACACATAACTTAACTATATTTATCGATATACTCTAGATAATTTACTGTCTTTCAGTAAATTAACATACTACTATTCGGTAAACATATAGTAGAAGGCTTAACAAAGCATTCCGAGCAGTAGTATTTTGATAATAATATTTGGAGGCATTCATCTTATAGGATTGAAGATAACTAGAGGCTTAATAATGTGGTACTAATATTTTGGGTTGATTATTGGAATATTTTTGATGCCACGGATTCACCTCCCCCCTCTTAGTTATTACTAATAGCATCATCTTTGTCATTGCTTGATACTATCTTGATTTTGGCACTATGATTGTATTGGATCATTTCATCACCTTCTCAAGCTCACTATCTTTGTCATGGAAAATATATTCTTACATCTTATCCACCAAACTCTATGATAAAAAATGAAATATTATTCTTTGTATTAGTCCTTACCATTTCTCATTACATGTTGTTTATTATCCCATTGATTTTTCCAACATCTAGATTTTGTATTTAAAATTTAAAAGTATTTTCTCTTGCATTACATATGGCATGTCTTTGTGTGGAATATTGTTGGACTATCATGCATATATTTTCTGACATTGAATTTTAGTCATTGATGTCAACATATTTCAATTGTTGATGATAGTGTTCTTGGTATGCTTAGTGAGAAGATTGGTTTGTAATGGATACTGTATTGAAGATCTGATGTTGCAAAGGTACAAATATTTTCTAGGATATTTGTATTAGATCTATGTCAATTTATAGAGGTTTTCATGTTGATTTGAGTGAGCTATGATTGTTTTATCAAAGATTGGTATTTTAGTTATTCAGGAAGTGAAAGTATTGCAGTTTATGGATCGGTTATGCAATATTTTTGGTTACTAACCTGGTGGTGAGTTTAGGACATGGATGTATGTCCTCAGCATGAGTGTTTTGTGATTTAGATGTTGTAAATCTATTCTTCGTAGGTGACAAAGGATACTGATTGGTGTTCGTAATGAATAGCGCAGAGATAATTGTGAATTTTGAGATAGAGTTGTTTTGTTGTTGTCATGGAATTTGATGATGTTGCTTGTTGATGTTTATGGATCATGTCCTATTTGTATTGTTGGATTGCATTGGATTATGTGGTCAAATTTGGTGATTTTCTTGTAGCATGTTGGTGTTCTTTTCTGACATGATAGTGTAGGGTGTTGCGAAGGATCAAAGCACGATTTATGGATTTAGAGCATGTTCAAGGATAAAGATTTGGATCCTAGCTATGTCTTTTCTAACATGTTTTGGACCGTGTTAAAGATTTTATTGTATTTTATTAAATGTTCATAATTGTGGTGTTATGGTGATGTCAACCTTGTTTATATTTTCAAGGTTGATGAAATGTATATAAAGATTTAATCATTTATAATTGAAAAGTGAAGAGAGAGTGTGTACAGGTGTTGTGCAAATAGGTATGAGAGGAATCTATAATTGAGGTAGAGATTTGATGTAATTCATTGGAACTATATTTCCATATCAGACATGTCATCAGTTAATTCATAATTGGTGGATTTTTGTTCATATTGGATTGTATTCCATTTAGGGTTGTAGCCCTCATTGTATTTCTCAGGGTTGAAGTGCTCATTGTTTTCTCAAGGTTGTAGCCCTCTTTTGTATTTGAGCAGTGAGCTCTAGGAAGTGTGTCTTAATGCATGTACATTCCCCTTTGTAATACTCCTAATAGGGTATAGTGCTTTTAGCCAAGTACATCATCTCATGGGTTTGATCTCCACCATGGTTTTTCTCTTACCGGGTTCCCTCATCAAAAATCTTGGTGTTATGAACTTATTGATGTATTGAGACCTTACATTTATGTTTATCATTCAGATCTGAGACTAAGGTTAATAATTTGGATAAATTTTTGAGCTTTGGGACACAATTGATTCACCCCCCTCCCCTCTTAGTTATGTGTGTTTCCTTTCTCGTAACAATTGGTATCAGAGTTAATTCCTCTTTTGGAAGCTTGATCGCTTCAGGAGATGTAGCAGCTTTTAAGGAGAGTTTGAGATTTGAAGGTACTAACTATTCCATATGGAAGGGTCATATGATTACACACTTAAGATACATTGGAGAATATTATTGGGAGGTCACTAAGAAGTATTACACTCCTCTTTCTAATCTTTCTGCTACCACTCCTGATGAGAAGAAGCAATTTGAGTACAATATGGAGCAAAAGGAGCCTTGTTGAGAACCTTGTCAGATGCAGAATATAAAAATGGCATATAATTAGAGACTTCACAAGAGATATAGACAAAATTAGAGACTTCACATGAAGGAGGTGCATGTGTGAATCAAGCCAAGTTACAAAGTTTGAAAGGAAAATATGAAGCATTGAAGATGAGTAAAGATGAAAACATTAATTCCTTTGTGCAGAAGGTGACCGAACTTGTTTGTGGAATCAGATGTGCTAGTAGAATGTTGGAGGAAAATGGAATCACAAGGTTGTTGCTATTGAAGAGATAAAATTGTGACAACTTTAATAAGAGACGCATTGGTTGGTAGCTATCTTCTTTTGAAATGAGAGAATTTGGTGATAGCCTTCCTAAAGTTGAATTTGCATTTAAAGCTACCATTTTTAAGGATAAGCAAAGACATGACCCTGGAGAAAGTTCATCTAAATATGGATCTAGCATGCTAAGGAAAGGGAAGAAATTAAGGAAGAAGAAAGAAATATTGAATAAATTGAAGCCCTAATTGCAAAGAGACTACCCAAGGGGGTTGCTAAGTATCAAGGAAAGTTTCCTTTGAAATGTTTTTCATGTAATGAGTTTGGTCATTTTTCTTCAAGATGTCTAGATAGAGAGCGTAAGTACAAACCTGAGAAATTAAGGCCTAAATATCGAAAGAATTGTTATTATGTTATTGATGAAGGTGTAACTGGTGATGAATCTGAAAAGAGTGAACATGATTTTGTGTAAATTTCTATCAAAGATGAGAATCGTAGTTTCTTGAATGAGTAAATAGATTCTATTTCACATGTGGATGAGGAAAATGAATGGGTTATTGACAATGGTTGTTCACATCACATGACCAAAGAGAAAATAAAATTTGTGAAGTTAGAAAATTATGATGATGGTGTTGTTAGATTTGGTGACAATACGCCTTGTATGTTGATCAGAGGTAGAGGCTCATTTATACTTGATAGTAAGAATAATACTAATGGTGTCTTATATGTTGAAGGTTTGAAGCGTAATCATTTGAGTTTTTAGACAGCTAGTTGATAAATGCTACCACTTACAATTCAATGATGGAATGTGAAAGATCATTGTAAGAAATAGAATTGAGATTACATCATGTACAAAGACCAAAGGTAATTTATTTTATTTGAATAATGAGGAGAATAGATGTTTGATTGCTAAGATTGATGATAGTTGGTTATGCAACAAAAAATTTTCATGTAAAATTTGATAACATTGTAAAGATAAGCACTACAAAAGAAGTAAGAGATTTACCTATATTTTTTAAGCATGCTAATGTGATGTGTAAAGAATGTTATTTGGGTAAGATAACTAATTCTACTTTCAAAAGAAAGACTTATTTTCAAGTATATTGTTAGATTTGGTGTATATTGATTTGTGTGGCCTTGCTAGAACTAGAAGTTACTATGGAGATAGGTATTTCATTTTATTCATTGATCATTATTCAAGGATGATGTTGGTTACATTTTTGAAGGAGAAATATGAGGCCTTTGATAAATTTAAGATATTCAAAGCTATGGTTGATACTGAGACATGTATCAAGTTGAAATGTCTAAAATCTGACAGAGGTGGTGAGTTTACACCTAGTGAATTTAATGCATTTTGTGAAGAGCATGGGATAAGGAGGAAAATGTCTGCTTCATGGACCCCACAAAAAAATGGTATTACAAAGAGAAGAAATAGAACTATCGTAGACACTGTAAGGACTATGATGATTGAATGAAAGTTACCACAGATATATTGGAGAGAAGTTCTTAGCACTACAATCTATACATTGAACCAAGTTAAAATCAAGCAAAGTACTAATAAGACCCCTTATGAGCTTTGTTATGGTCATATCCCTACAGTGAAATACTTTAGAATTTTTGGAAGAAAATGTTATATCAAGATATATGAGGATCCAGGGAAATTTGATCCTAGATGTGATGAAGGAACTTTTCTTGGCTATTCTACCAAAAAAAGAGACTACAAATGTTATAATAATAGGTTGAGGAAGATAATTGAGAGTGCTAATGTCAAAGTGGATGAAATTTATCATAAACATTTTGGATCTTGCAGCTATGAATCATATGATGAGGAAGATAATCAGGTAATGCAAGCACATAATCAGAATAAAAATTAGGATCATAATGGTTCAATAGATCAAGATGAGGAAGAGATGGAAGCACAAGAAACACCTACAAATGCAAATCCGAAGACTCCAAGATATGTAAGGCTAAATCATTTATAAAATCATATTATTGCTGATAGGAATCAAGGTGTTCATACTAGAGGAAGCATTGCTAAAAATGAAAAAAAAATTATTTCTAAGATTGAACCTAAAGATATTGATGAAGCATGCAAATATGAAAGTTGGGTTACAGCCATGGAAGAAGACTTGCAACGTACTAAAAATAATAAAACTTGGATTCTTGTTCCTAGACCTAAGGACAAAAATATGATCGGTACTAAATGGGTATTCATAAACACATTGAATGAAGATGGTGAAGTGGTTTTGAACAAATCCATACCTACTAATAAGGGATATTCATAGATGGAAGATATTGAATTTCAGGAAACTTTTTCTCCTATTGCTAGAATTGAAGTTGTTAGGATGTTTCTTGCATATTCTACTTACATAAACTTTAAGGCATATCAGACTGCATTTTTACATGGAGAGTTGGAAGAGGAAGTTTATGTTTAGTAGCCTCATGGATTTACCTTGACTGATGAAGATGACATAGTTTTTCAATTGAAGAAATCATTATATGGATTGAAACAAGCCCCTAAAGCCTGATATGAAAGGTTAGATAAGTATTTATTGAAACTTGGTTTTAATAAAGGTATTGTTGATAGTAACTTGTACTTTAAGGTTGATCATGTTAATATTTTTATTGTTGAAGTCTTTTTGGATGATATAATTTTTGGTGGTAATGACAAGTTGAGTAAAGAGTTTGTTGATGAGATGTAGAATGAGTTTTAAATATCTATGATATGAGAGATGAAATTATTTCTTGGTCTGCAAATTACAAAATCTAATAAAGGTATTTTCATAGCTTCATCTACATATGTGAAAGAAATGTTGAAGATGTTCGATATGGATGATTAAAAACTTGTTTGTACTCATATGATTACTAGTTGAAAATTGACAAAGGATGATGATTCACATAAAGAAAATCAAATAAGATACGGATCTATGATCGATGGATTATTGTATTTAACATAGACCTGACCTGACATTATGAATGTAGTTTGCATTGTTGCAAGGTTTCAAGCAAAACCAAAGGAATCACACATTTTTGTTGTTAAAAGGATATTCATGTACATGAAAGGAGAAATTGTATGCCTTATGGTATGGTAAGGATGATGATTTTACATTGAGTGCTTTTAATGATGTGGATTGGGAAAGTAATTTGGATGACAAAAAGAGCACAAGTGGAGGAGCATTCTTCTTAGGTAACAGGTTAGTTTCATGGTCAAGTAAAAAAAAAAATTGTATATCACAATATACTATTGAAACTGAGTATGTTGTCATTGTTGTTAATTGTACACAAGTGATATGGATGAAGAAAATGTTGAAAGATATCAGAGTGAGTATTGATAAGCCTATTCTTATCTATTGTGATAGCTCAAGTGCTATTAATATTTCAAAGAATCATGTGTGACATTCAAAGAAAAATCATATCTCTATCAAATATCATTTATTGAGAGATAAGGTTAGTGAGAAATAAGTCAGATTGGAATATGTATCTACCAAAGAGAATATTGTAGATATCTTCACAAATCCCTTGCCAAAGAATACTTTTGAGTATCTTGAAGGTAAGCTTGGGGTGATTTCCCCTTCTGATCAGAGCTAGAGATGCATTGATTTGAATTAGTCTAGTGCTCTTACAGAAATCATCATTGTTCTGGATTGATATTTTGGTGGCTACCACTCAGGGGGAGTAGTTAGTCTATGAGGTATGTCATTCATATTTTTAGAGAGATATTCAATTTTTTTGGGCTTCTGTGACTTAGTGCATATATGTGCCTTTTTTATTGATGTCAAAGGGGGAGAGATAGTCATGTGAAAAATGGGAAAAGTGGAGAGATTGTTCTCTATTAGAGAATATTTCTTAGAGAGACTCTAAAATTTATCTTGGTAATATTGTTGATATGGTTTCTTTGTGCATTGATTTGGTTTTTCACATCATATGTTGCCATCAATGCCAAAGGGGGAGATTGTTGGATATTGTTGGACTATCATGCATATAGGTGTTGCATTAATGTTTTCCACTTGTACATTTGACCAAAAAAATTGACCAACATTTCCCACAAACCATTAAAATGGTTTTTCTTTATCATTTTATTGAAGGAAATTTTTGATTTTTTTAATCCATGTCAGTGTTCATTAGAATTACGACGAACACGGACATATAAATGAAAAAAAGGTCGCTTTCATTTTGTTTCATTTTTTATTGGCGTTATAGAGAGGAGGCTAGAAGGACTAGGGCATCTAGTTTATTGCACAGAGCGGAGGCCAGAAGGACTAGCTAGGGCATCTAGTTTTATTTCTTAGAGAGTAGGTCGGAAGGACTAGGGCTCCAAACAAAACCAGTTTGAAGGCAAGAAACAATTATAACAGGTTATGAGATAATGTCTTAAGGAGGAAAAATGCTTTACCCTTGGTGATTTTTCTCCCATTTTAGGTTTATCCAGGTCAAATTAAACTTACCTTTCATTCCATTTTTGTTCTAAACTTTTTACTTGTGGATACATCCTTCTTACCATAATTATTTTCTATTATCAACTCTGCATGACATTTTTAGGGATTATTTTTTCAGTTTTCCACACATGGGAGAGAAACTTATGAAGTTCATTTACATTAAATATAGAATCTACCTTGATAAATTATGTCATGAAATTTCCACAGTAATGCCAGATCATAGTTAATGTACCAATACAAAACCCCAAAACATAGGAAACTTACTATTTGGTTTCTCACTTAGAATGTGCTAGTCCGGATCTCTTTATTTATTTAAAAGAATGTACATCATTTACATTATCACACAACAATTCTTTCTATATATTGTTCAAAATTTTACATGTTTACGAACTACCATCACTGCTAATGTGGTATGTTTCAATGGGAATTTCCTTCTCTTCAAAATTAGATACAATAAAGTAGGAGGTGGGGCAAATGTGTAGGTTTCTCTATTCATCTAGTACATCTTTCCCCTTGGATGGGGAATCTTTAAAATGTTCTTGTCGCATTACAGTTTACAAAAGATAAAGGTGTTGGTGTCTCTTTGTTTTCTACTGATCATTTCTTCCTCTCCTTCTGGAGTCTTTTAATGATGTTTCTAAGGGTTTCATAGACTAGAAATAGTTCACACCCAAAATAGTCAAAGAAAGTATCATGTTTCATGTCTTTCTTGTGATAGAGTTGGTTCAGGAGAACTTTCTTCTATGAAATTTAGCAAGTTCTCATTCCTATCAATCTAGATAGGTTCATTTGTTTTCATTAGCTAACATTAATTTTTCTTACAGTTTTAGGTGGTGGGCTCTTAGGTCCAGTATTGATCATAGTTCCTCAATACTATATGTAACAACTCATTTCTTTTAACATAAGTATAACTATATTTAACCAAAACACAAAATAAAAGTTGCAAGTGTGCATATGAAAATTTTTATGCATTTGAAATAACATTTCAACATGAATAATAATGTACAAAATGACACATAAAAATAACTTATGAAACCCTATGATGAATTCAATATGATTCTAACATGTTCATTTCTCTTAATAACAACATACAATCAAAGTAAGCATGATATAACATAGCTTGAAATAGAGAGCATATATTCCGTTAGGATCTCAACTGATTGATATTTATCACAAGTCTTGATGTGAATCTGCATGAGAGAGAACATAACTCAAGCACATTTCCTCCAACCACAGACCTAGTAGTCCCCTACACATCTTCCTACTAGAAGTGGCCCTACCCTTCACATGGGTACAGACACAAAAATTGGTCAAGGTTGCCATAAAAGTTTGGTTTTGTATGCTACATATATCCAATTGACCATACAACTATAGACACCTTCTAAGTATACATGAGAAACTGACTCCACTATGCATCTGGACACAGTGAACTGACTTATGCAAGCAGACCTTTTTGCCACCTCTGCCAAGGATTTTATGTTATAACACTTAACTTGAAGTGCAGTCATGTGCTCACCCACCCTTACTTGACTTGGGTCTTCAAACATCCTACAGTTTCAAACTCCTGTAAAACAATAAAGCAAGATTTGACAAGGAGCCACTATATGAGCATACTTGCATTCTCAAACTTTGGGCAATTAACCTAGCTTTCTTGACGTAGTGAACCTTAATTGGTTCTATGAAATTGAATCAACACAAGAATTTGACTTATTACACTGGTCGACTACATGAATGATCTCCAACCCTTCTCATACTTGCAAATCAATGAGTATTGTGATAATAGGAAAATAAGGGCACTTTGTCTAGACCTGTCATATTCCCTAAGTTCTCTTGATAAGTTTATGATTGGTTTAAACTTTAGAAAGTTTCATTTAGTAAACATATGTCTCATACGAAGATCAAAACCTTTTGAAAATAAAATTTAAAAAAGCATGTCTCATACAGAGATCATAGCCTTTTGTAAATCAAATAAACAACAATATTGTTTATTCAGGATAGTGACCCGTTAAGGAACAACTTGCTATGATTTTCAGTTTTCCATTCATAATTTTTCAATATTTCCCAAGAGTTTCATATTCTTGCATGTGAACATTAAGTACTTCCCTCATACTTGTATGTCTACATACAAGCCAATGAAATTCTTATGTTCTCTACCTTAAGCTTACAACTTGATAAACTAGTTAATACCCTCATTCAAATGAGTGAATAACAGTTTGAATAAACATTTCAGCCATTCTGAAAAGAAATAACATTTTCTTCAAGCATGACTGACTCCAAATGTCACTTTTTACAGGAAAGATTCTATTTCCCTTCTATTATCTTTCACTATAACTAAGAGGAGAAAATATAATTATAGTTTCATTTACTTTATCAAGAAAAACACATTTACCTTCAAGAGAGAAAAGTAGTTAGAGTTAAAATTCATAGTGGCTTATGTCTTAAACATAGGAAGAAGATAGGGTAATTAAAGCAACCTAACATACATTAGGATGTTGATCCTAAAGATGTCACATAGATTCTATAGGTTCAAAATGATGTGCTAATAGCTTAATCAGGAGGCAATACATTGGTCATTCAAACAAGAAGTGGACTATTAATAAGGAAAAGCTTTAAATAATCATACTTCTTACTAGGTGCTTCCTCAGTGGCATCCTCATTTGAAGAGACACTCAAATATCTTCTTATAGTAACAATTTCCTTTTTTTTTGGTTTTCATCTACTCAAAATTTGTCCATCTTCATCTTTGGCATTTAATCCTTACCCCTTCAAAATTGACCCAACTTCCCATTTTTCATTGACTCTAGAGAGCAAGCAAAGTTTTCTGGGTTTCTTTGAGTAGGTTTGATCTATAAAATGGGGTGAATATTCCACATGCTCAGTGTTCATAAAATGGATTCCAATGCAAAGAACTCTTACAATGTCTCAACAAATAATTTTTACCACACAATAAGTGTCAACTATTATTGTATGTTCAAATAAGGAAAACATAACACTTTACACTCTCATGACATTGATCTTGTGGTTTTCATGTGATACCATGAACTTGTTTTGCATTGTGTTGAATTCTACAACAAATAAATGATTGGAGCCCTTGCCCATGGAGGAGGTGTGAGGAGGCCCATGTATTGAGTGGGGAAGGCACTAGGTAGGTTGTGGAATTGTGTTGTGATCAAGGCTAAACTATGGCCACCCAGCTGTGGGTGCTTCAGCTAGATGAAAAATATGAAGGTCTAATTGTGGTTGCCCAGCTGTGGGTGCTTCAGTTAGATGAAAAAGATGAATGCCAAACTTTGGCTTCCCAGCTGTGGGTGCTTCAGTTAGATGAAAAAGATGAAGGTGGTGCTAAATGAAAAGGTGTGGTTGTTCAAGTGTAACAAGGAGGGATGGAATATGACCCACCATTATCCTCATCTCGTTTGTGACCTATAGGAGCCCCATTTTGAAATTCTGGCTAATATAGTATTAGAGAAGAAACATGAAGTATGTACTTATAAATCATTTGTTTTAGATTTTGTATGTGATGATGCATCTTTTAATATTTTTATAACTATTACTGTAAATATCAGGATGCCCTTTATAACATTTTTAGCTTTATGTGTATTATCACATATGTTTAAATTAGCTTTATATATAGATTTTTATACTAATATCTAAAATAGATTTATATGTAATCTACTACATTTCAAATTTGTAATATTTATGGTAGTCTTGTTTATCATATGCATGATATGTTTTTTGAACTTGAATCCTATTATCAGCGCTCAAATATGTATATGTTTATGATTTTTATATGTTTTTTGTACAAAGGTACCCAAAACTCAAATTTTTAGTTGAACTGCACCCTCATACCTATAGTAGATTCCAATTATGATTTGGCAACTTAGATGCTCAAGATAGGTGGAATGGACAATGATTCCATAAAAAAAATTATAAGAATTACTCAATGAAAGATAGTTTGAGATTGAGTGAATTTGGAGGGGACGTCCAAGTAACCTATGTGAATCAGTCATATAGTAGGGGACAATAGATTTCAAAAATCTTTAATAACCAAGAAAATAAACAATCTACTTGTTATATGATTTGGTCCTAGTAAATATACATATATAAGAGCCTATCTAATCATGACTCTGTGATAGATGAAATGACATGAGTAGTCAAGTCTTTGTGTGCATTATATGTATAACTTCCCACCCATTTTTAGTACCCATTTTGATAGGATACAATGCACATGGGATGAGATTGCATGTGTAGCATAATCAATGTGTGTTTGTGTGTAGTTCTGTAGTAATATTTTAAAAACTTGTTGACTTTTCAAGCTCATTATTTTCTATATCGTACTGTTAATTTTGCTTTCAGTTTAAAGTTTGAAAGCTTTACCTTATTGTGATTATGCTCTAAATATTATCACCCATAATTTAAGGATAATGGATTGAATACAGGTGTGAATTTCAAGTTGAAGTTTATGACTGTAGGAGGGAAGATAATTAAGCTAACAATTTGGGACACAGGTTGGTGTTTACTACAAAAATTCAATCAATGGAATTAGAAAATGGAGACATGTGAAATATCCTAATATCTTGAGGCTGATTAGAAATTCTCTTTTAACCACTTATTAATATCAATTTTACTTTATAGGTTATTTCCTACACAAAATGAATCTCCCTTTTGTGTGAGATATCTGCAGTCAATGGTATCTTACTTTTGTATTTTTTAAATAGTCACAATTATCCTTAGTGAAATCATATTCATTTATCTGCTTCACTGGTTGCATTGATCTCATGAATTTAGTTAATAACTTGTTTTGTAAATGGCCCTCTGTAATCACACTCTTGAATGTTACTTGCTCAAGCCTCACGCCTCAAGCCATGGGTCCAATTCTAGGAGATGCTATCAATGATGGTTGAGAAATGCTTAGAGGTAGAAAATAGGCAGTTTTAAAGCAACATAAATCTTCATATATGGGTTATAAAGCACAGAATTGGCTTGGTTTGTTGAGCCCTAGATGAATTTATTTTCATTTTGGAAAATTGATTCAAAATGTTTAGAAAATGGCACACATAGTTGATCAATACAATTCTAGTTATAATAATTGATAATGACATATGTTACTGCACATCCCCACTACAGCCACCAACCCAAACCCTCTAGCGAATTCACCCACAAATGTCTATGAGATTTAACCACCGTACAACATCAACTTTATCTCAATCACCATACATATGCCACAGCCACACTTTCTCAATTATCACTTTGGATTTGTATAATTTTTAGTCAGTAAGAGTTAAGGACCAATAAATGAAGCCAACACAATATTTTCCATTCTTTTTGAAAGTCATACGAGAAAGCTACAAAAATTTAATTATCAAATTTAGAAATAATCTGCAGCACATAAAATTAGTACTTTCCAATCAAAATTTTCCTCTACATATCTAAACTATAGTCATTAATTATTTATGAGTGTTTGACATGGTTGGAAACTAGCTCATAAGTTGCCCCTGATTGTGAACAATAGTATTCTCACACAATGCTCCCCATCATGTTTAAGTGTATAACAATATAATAATCAACACCACTTCTAATTTAATTTTCATTTTACAATAATGTTACATTTGAGATGTGTTAGCAGGGTCAATAATTATGTTATACATTGCATGAGCATATCTACTAACTGATATACTCTTGAATGGAATCCAACTATTCTAAAGGATGCGTATAATAATATTACAAACTAAAATTTCTTAAGTGGAACACATTTATAATGCTCATCAACCATCACTCCCAACATTCATACCCTTCCATTCCTTCCATTAAGAGGTTTAATTTACTGATGACCTCCTTTCCCACCTTAGGTTCCAGATGAATGGGCACCTCAACAAACACCTTTGATTTGAACTATCAGATAGAGACCAGATTAGCTATCATCACTCCTCAAGTTCATACCCTTCTATTCCTTCCATCATTATATTTCTTATCATTTCTATCACACCTATGAAACATTATCATTCACAAAGAACTATTAAACCTCTTGTGAGTGGATCAGTATGATTTTATGCATCCAATATTGCCTATGAAGCAAAGATACAAAGTTTAAGAGTTACCTCCCAGCTTCTGGCGCATGGGAAGCATTGAGTGGCTTCCTTCTCATCTTACTAGATAACTCTAATTATCCAAGGGAAGAATCAAATACGTATAAAAAAATTAATCTGGATAATCATGGAATAGAAGATAGCTTCTTTATTGACAATGAAAGATCAGTAAACAAGATAGAAAATAGGAATTGGAATCCATATTCATTCAACCAGATCACTACACTTCTCTCATCCCTGGGAATACTCAGAGTTTAAACATCGAATCACCGAGCATCATCAAACATCATACTTCCATATTTAGAAACAAAATTTATAGGCTTTGGAGGGCCATGTCTTTATGTTTTAAATGAATCACAAGTTTCTTTTCAAAATATTCATCTTCAAGAGACCATTATTACAAGGATGGTCACTCGGTAATTAGCTATATATTTTGAATGTATGGGAAAGAAGGGGAAATTTTTTTTGCTTCTTTAATGTTTTGATATATATTAATGTAATTTATTTGAAGGAATTTACAGAGGTCGTAAAATTTTTGTTAAGGTTAATTGACGGTATACACTTCTTACATTGAATATGTCATTGTTTGCCTAGTTAATCTTGGTACAATGCAAACTATCTCTTCCTTGCCCACCCTTTTGTAGCAGTTCTAAGAGTAGTCTTTCATGAAAGTGATATTTTTCTCCTGCCTTTAATTTACCTAAATCCTATGAAGATCATACAACTACACAAATTCAAAAAGGCTACATATAAATCATCAAAAACTTTAATCTAGCAATAGAGAAAAAGACTCAAGAAAATCAACTTTGGCCTATGAATACTTACAAATTTCATATAATTCCTACCATATTATAGTTTTCAAGCTAGAAAATATAGGATTTCCAAAAACCAACCTTAATACTATTGAACAAAACATAAGAGCATAATTTGCTTTTCATTTTTAAGCATATTTATTAAAAAAGAAAGACAAAACTCATAGATATGCATGTATAATGTAGTTATTATTAGAGTAATCTTTAGTTTGCTTATTAATTAAGTCATATTGATTTAATTAGTTAAGTTATTACTCTTTAGTGCTTAAGTTTTCTCTTAGGATCATTAATAATTAATTATTATGTGCAACCTAGATTTTTTAGGCTTTAGCGTTTTGTTCACCTTTATAGGTTGAACCTTGTAATTCTTTTTTCAGTAACTTGGAATACATTTTTTCTCTCACATTTTGAGTAACTTCTAAGTTCTTCTTTTTCCTCTTTCTGCTTCTCTCCTATAATAGGAGAGAAGTAGAAAGAGGAAAAAGAAGAACTCAGAAGTTACTCAAAATATGAGAGCAAGCAGAAAGAGGAAAAAGTAGAACTCAGAAGTTACTCAATATACGTTCCTACAAAATCTATTCTAGGCATTTTGTGGATTTGTATTTCTCAAATCCTACATCGTATCAGAGTTGAACTACTGCTGCTTATTTGGGTGTTTTCTGAAGCAGTGATTCGTAGGAGAAAATCTTATTTCTTTAAGGGTTTCTTTCATTAATTTGGAGGTGAAGGTTTTTTTTGGAGTATTTTGGGCCCAAACAGACCTCATCATTGTTCTCAAAAGGCCCAGGAAACTACGTTTTCATATAAATTTTATCATTTTTTGTCAAAGTAACCTCTAGAAAAAAAATTCTCTCTCCTAGGTCGTATGAGACAAATTTCAAGGAGAAAAATAAAAAAAAATCTCAAAAAATGTTTTTTTTAAGCGCTACATACGCGCAGCTAACACATCGTCATTGTGCCCTACCCACGGCCAGTGTGGTGCCCCAGTCCCACCGCAGTCAATGCGCTGCCTAACCACCTCCGGTAGTCATCTCTGTCACTGTAGTGCCGCTCACGTGCCACCCAACAGCTGCCCGTGCACCACGCGCTGCTGCAGCAGGCTGATGTCACCTTTTTGGCAGGTGACATCACCTTTCTGGCATCGGTTTTTTTTCTGATGACCGTTATTTTTTTCCAACATGATGTCATGCTGACATTAGTGACAGCCTGGTGAAGTTCATACAGTCATCAAATTTTTTGCAATGCCTGGCAACGGCCATTTGGACGTCAAATTTTTTCTCATCATTATGTTTTTCCAGTGAGCTACTCTTTCTGACCTCTTTTCAGTCTTTTGGCAATAACTTGAGCATATAATATCATTTTTCAGAAAATAAGATATCGTCGAAAAGCTCTTTTCAAGATGGAGACTACCATGTAGGTTTTAGATACACACTTGGCCATTTGAGTACCTGTTTGCAGCATCAAATTTGTGGCTTCCATTTCCCTCCTCATTGCACCAGGTTTTGATCTATATGTAGTAAGGTCAAATTTCTCAGTTTTTTTTTTTAGTTAAAAGAGTTATCATGGGTTTTTCTACTCACCCTTTAGTTATTATTTTGGAATGAGGTAATTATGAGTCATGGGAAAAGGGTATACTTACACATTGTAGGTGGCTTAATTTTTCACCTTATTTGTATGATCTCATACCTAAACCAACCACTTCAGAGGGAAAATTAGCAAGGGATATTATTCGAGATCACATAGTAGGCCTTATATTGTCTAGTGTTGATCATGACAGTGTGTTGGCTATATCAGACATTGATTTTCCTCACCCACTTTGGACACATCTTTGGGAGATCTATGGAGACCCTAATCTCTCTCTCTTCCTAGAGAATCATGCTTCAGATTGTCTCATACCCTTTTCTTAGAGAGAGAATACACCCTTTGATCATGATACTTTAGAGGGGCTTGAGTATTTAGACACCCTTACATATTCTAATGGATCAGAGGCTTGTCTCACAATTCCTACTCTTTAGAGTGATACTTCTCTAACATCTCTTGTTGTTCCTGATTCAGTGCAACAGGGCATCGTTCACCTTCCAAACATAGCTACTTTGGAATCTTATCTTGCAGACATCTCCTTCTTGTTTGTTGAGTCTTATATTGTAGATTTGGAGGATTATTTTGAGGACATTCATCTCCTCTACCTTGACAGTCAGGTTATCACTATTCACCCACCATTATCAGTGCATTGAGCAGTTGCATTTCAGGATTCTCCACTTCAGTTTGGATTTGACATCATTTGTTTCAGTTCAAACAGAGAGATTCTTCAGCATCCGATCATGGCACACATCTTGAGTCAGATTGGTTCACCACTCTCTATAGGGTTTCTTCAACATCATCCTTTGGATCTGTTTCTTCCCAAGGGGGGGAATATCATTTTCCTCTTTAGTATCTGCTTTTGGATTCTACATCAGGCATCTACTATTGTGACAGGAGTTTCTTCATTCTGGGGGGACTTTGGTGTCTCATCCCTCTCTCATGGGGGGCTAGTTGTACTTATGGTTTTGAGAGAGTCTCTTGAGCCATTTCTTTTCTTCTTTTTCTATCTCTTTTTGGAGAGGGGTTTTTCCCACTGGGTTTTCTCTTTTGTCTCCGGTTTACAAAGATTTCCTTGTACTGGGTATCTGATCAGTCCTTGTTTTCAGGACCCATTTCTTCCTTTCATAGCTGTGCTAGGTTAGCTTACCCCCTATGCTTAGCTTAAGGGGGGTGTAAGAGTAATCTTTAGTTTGCTTATTAATTAAATCATATTGATTTAATTAGTTAAGTTATTACTCTTTAATTTCTTAAGCTTTCTCTTAGGTGCATTAATAATTAATTCTTTTATTAATTATTAATGTGCAACCTTTCTTTTTTAGGCTTTGGGGTTTTGTTCACCTTTATAGGTTAAACCTTGTAATTCTTTTTTTTAGAAGTATTAAAAGAATGAAAATAAGATCATGAAATAATCTAAGAAAATGAAGTGCAAGAAGGAATTTACCATAAACCAAATGTGAGATAAATTTTTCAAGATCAATCACCAAGAACATGAAAATACTCCAAGAATCCAACAAAGAGCCAAGAGATTTTTGTAAGGGGAAAAACAAAGAAAAATCCCTTTGTGAATAATAAGAATATGGCACAAATCCTAAAAGATGAGAGCAATAAGATCAATACAATAATGAGAGCAATGAGAGATTGAGAGAAGAGATGAGAGAGAGGAGAAGATTATTAGAGCAAGTGTGTGAGAGGCATATCTTAAGTACAGATGATTGGAGGATTCTGCATGTAACTCCCTTCTCCTATGAATGCCACAATCATATTGTGTGTGTGACAAATGTGAGATTCCTCTTAAGGAGGAATATCTATTTTCCTTATTAAAGAAAATACAAAATAGTGACATGTCCTCCTACTTGGACTAGAGGAAAAATACAAATAAGGATACCTTTGTTTATCCTTTTAATTACATATTTTCAACCAAGGAAATATTAATTCTAACACCCCCCTTTAATCTTTACTTGGGGGATTTACATCAAGGGGTATTAAACCCAAATTTTTACAATGAAATTCAAATTTATCTCTAGAAAGAGGCTTTGTCAAAATATCTGCAACTTGATCTTCACCCTTGCAATAGATGAGTGAAACTTTCTTTTCTTCAATTTTCTCTCTAATGAAGTGATGGTGGAGAGAGATGTGCTTTGACTTTGCATGGAAGACCAAATTCTTTGCCAAGGCTATTGCACTTTGATTGTCATAATATAAAGGTGTAGGTTCTTATTGAGGTAGACCCAAATATTCAAGAATTCTTCTAAGCCATAAGGATTCTTTGGAAGCATCGGTACAACTTTTGTATTCAGCTTCAGTAGAACATAGTGAAACAGATTGATATTTTTTACTTTTCCAAGATATAGCACCTGAACCAAGAAAAAAACAATACCCAAAAGTAGATTTCCCATCATTGGGGTCTCCACCTAAAT
>MU225256.1:10647607-10687579 GCA_018584345.1 Thuja plicata | reverse complement strand
TAATGATCATATAAGTGTTCTTCTTCAAATAAGCTTTCTAACAAATTTGCATTATGAACTTCCTTATCATTTTTGGTCTTAGCTCTTACCTCCTTGCTAGGCCTTGTGATCCACTTTTCTGGTTTCTCTACTTTGGGGTGATTTTTCATTTGCAGAAAAAGAAAACACAGAGAGTTAGAAAAGTGATAGAATCAACCGAAAATTGATTTGAAGCAAAAGTTACAACACGGCATTTAATAGCTAAATAGAGGCTATCAAATTTTAACAAGCATCACTTTAAACTTTACAAGCAGCTTTTTCCTATTACTATGCGGCTCATAAAATTTAACAGGCGGTAAAATAAAGATATTGAGCGGCATAGAAATGATAAAGGGCGGTCAAAAAGTGCTGGTAAGCAGCTTTTGAATGTTAGCAGGCGGTGCACTTTATCTGACAGGCATTCTGATTTATCTGACAGGTGATCTGATTTATCTGACAAGCGGTAACAGAGAAGAAGACGAAGATGAATCAGGCTTGTCAGGCGGCATTTTGGCATTGGTAAGCAACACTTTGCATCATATACGCGGCTCTTCTCCTATTTTTTGCAAGAATAAACATCAAAAACAAAGAAAATAGACCAAATGTCAAAATAAAATGTTAAAACAGATGCTTAGAGCCCCACGGTGGGCGCCATTATGTGTGTAAGAAAATACACCTTCATGAGATTAAGAATGAAAGAAACAATTCTATGGAAAGATAAACGAATTAATCTAAGAATTGAAACTAACAAACTATATCATCTCATGGTTCTCTATCCAAGCTTTGTTGAGAGAGCTCTTAGGCTTAATCTCTCTCAAGGACAATCCTAGAACGAGATATATATGAATTTCAATGCTCAAATCTAGCTAGAATGCTCAAAATGCTTAGAAACGCTCCAAGATCATGAAAGAAAATTAGAAAATGCTCCTAAACATGATACTAAATGATAATGCAAATGCTAAAAACTCTCTCAAATCTCTCAAATTCTCCTCAATATGCTCTCAATATTGCTATCAATATGTCTATAATAAGGATGCTTTGGCTCTTGAAATCTTGGATCCAAATACAAAGGAAATTGCTTGTATTTATAGAATTTTCCCAAGGGTAGGGGGTAGAGTGAATTGATCATGATCAAATCTTGGTTAAGTCAAAAGCTTTGAGACATTTTCAAATGGAGGGAAAGTTTGTTGATCTCAAAGATATTAAGAATTTAAATAATTCCATCTTTTAATTAAATTAGCCATGGAAGGGTGATTGGGTTGGATTTGATCCCTTTTGATTTGATTTATACAATTGAAAAATCAATTGCATAATTTGATTAATCCCTTTAGGCTTGAATTTAATTAATTGATTTCATGATTTAATTGATCTTTTAAATTGATTTGAATTTTGTCTATTTGATTTGCCTTGATTTAATGTCCATTTGATGATATTTTGAAGCATTTGGCTGAGATTTATAATTTGGAATATTTGAGATACACCTTGTAAATTTTAGGTGTCTACACAAGGTTAATTCCTAAATCAAGGTTTGACCAAGGCAAAGCCCTCCCATCCCCCCAAAAAACAAATCCATTTTTTCTTGTAGGTACATGTTTGAAACAGAGGATCGGGGTGCAAATTTGGATACCCTTTTCAGAAAAATTTTGGGATCCAGAAACAGATTTCCTATCAGAGACTTTTGAGGTCAATTCTGCCCTAGGTCAGAATTGGAAATTCTAGGTCAATGGTGACATTGACTTGAAGGTCAAAATTGAAACTATGTTATAATGGAAAAATATTTCAGGGTTTTGTTTGTTTCTATGTTTGTATTCCAGATTTGGTCTTATATTTTCCAGAAAATGAGTGCAGACCCTCGAAAACAGCATTCTTCATATCTGTAACATTTTAAGGTTAGTACTTTCCTCCTATGCATTTCAATCTTTCTAAATCTATCACACATTCTTTCATATAAAAGGGAATTTAAGATCTTCCTCTTTGCTCTCATTTCCAAAAGATAGATTCATTTATGCATTGATCCTTCCTTTGGGGTTAATCAATTTGGATCCTTCCTTTGTGTATCTAAGGATGAAAGAGGAGCATCTTATTTACCCCTACATTTTAAATGGTACATTTTCTTATGTTACACCAAGAACAAGATCCAAGGTTACCGAGCATAACAAAGGTATTAATTAGTCAATATAGGTGATACATCATATTGTAATCTTTAATGGATCTGTAATCATAAATTCTAGATATCATACACTTAGGTCAATAAGTATTTTGACTACATTCTAACAAGTGTAGCAAATAGAAGAAATCCTTTGAGAAGGTGGATTTAACAATCCTTTGTAAACCTCTTAACTGAGTGCACACTAAATAGTGTTTCTAAAACTCTTAATAGAGTAGACCTTAACCACTTTAAACAAGTTACTCCTAACAGGGTAAGATCATCAGAAGTGATCAACTTGTAAGCCTTAATCGACCCCTTCCATTCTGAAGATAGTGAAGTTTTGTGGGTTACATCCCCACTGCGGTTTTTACCTTCTAACAGGGGCTTTCTGCATTACCAAATCTTGTGTTATGTGTCATTACATTTCATAAATGTTTCTATGAATGTTTACATGCAAATTAAGTTTATGAACTGATATAACATGCATAAGATAAGAATAGCACATATGGTCGGTAATGCAAGGAATTAATTACTAAAGGATTAAGGTTAATTGACTAAAAAAATTAAAGGGTACTGATTTACCCCTCCCCTCTTAGTACACACCATTCCATTATTCCAACAAATGGTATCAGAGCTACATCTCTTATTTGGAAAATTTTAAAAGACTTGGGAGAAAAGATCATACGGTGGAAAGGTATAAGCTAGAAAAGAGTATTGAGAATCAAAAGTTAGAGATACAGATCTTCTATGAGAAATATAAAGAAGCTAGATTCAAGATGAGAGAGCTACTAGATGAAAGAAAGGTAATGGCATCTCGTTGTAATGAAATGGCCTATCATGAAGAAGAGATACCTAATTTATTTGAGTCATCAGGATCTACATCTTGCAATACATTAGACACATCTGAAGGAAGCATTACAAGTCTAAATAAAATCAATCAACATCTGGCTAGTGTTGTGGGTCCACAACACACACCCCATTTTTTTTTCCTCTGACCATAGGGACCCCACTTTTTTTTTATTTGTGGTTTTTTTGGTCTTGTTTTCCCCCTTTGAGTCCTCACGCAGTCAGCTTCAGAAGAAGAGGCATCAGCATGATCTCAAGGAAAAGCACCTTTTTCAGCCTTTCGGCCCTTTTGGCGTTTCGGGGACCTTGGTACTCTGAAACATTGAAATGGTCGAAAGGCAAAAATTTGGTCCTTTTGGTGTTTTCAGCATCTGAAAACAATGAAAGTCTAAAGGTGTCTACCTCTGAAATTTTGGTGTTTTAGACACCGAAACCACCGAAAGCGCCGATGTCAAATCCCTTACGTTATAAGTTGTGAAGGCCCCAATTCAAAAACACTTTGCATCCTTGATTCTAATTTTCTCTAGAGCTCGCAGCTTCAACATTTTCTTCCTCAGCCCTAAAATTGACCGTACACATGAACCTCTAGCTTCGTTGTGCCATCCTCCCTACTCCTAGCCCCTTTGAGGTAGGTCTCATTCTCATGCCTCTCATTTTCTTTCTCCTCCTAGTTTTCTTTTAAAGTTTTAGGGTTTTTTTTCCCTAGCGCTTGTCCGGCCTAGGGAATTTTGGATCTCTTTCTCCCCTGGTCTCTAAGGGGGCCTGTGGGTTCCTTTGTTTTGTAAGGGGTTTGTCAGTGTCGAGTCAAGTTTTTCCCTCTAGTTTTTTTCTATTAGGGTTTTGTCTAGTTGTGACCTTTGTCATAGGTTTTTGGCCTCTGAAAGGCCGAAAACCAGGTCATGGTCGTCTGTCTTATTGTCAAAGATTCATCCCTTTTAGTGTTTCAGACCTCCAAAGCATTTGAAACACCGACAGGACCGAATCCCCAAAAGTCCTATCCCTCATCGCTATTTCGGAGACTCAAACTTTTTGGCATTTTGGACCCCCAAAAGGCTCAAAATCCCTACAGATCCAAGTCTCCAAAACTTGGTCTTCAAGCTTTGGGATTTTTGGCATCCACAAAACCTTCAGACTCTTGGATACCAAAAGTTCCAAAGGGACTCCCTTCGAATGATGGTGTTTCACACTTTTGGCCTTTTCAACCTCTGAAATAGTCTTTGGTGTCCGAAACACCGAAAGTGCTAAAAACCTACATTCTCAGTGACTTAGAAAGTTTTTCTCTATCTTCTTAGCTTAATCATCTTTCTTTTAGTTTTTTCCTCAAATAAGATACTGATACTTGTATGTTCTATCATAGGAATGCCTAAGAAAAATATTACTTCGCCCATGAAGTACCAATACAAGGGGAACACTCCCCCTTCAAAGATTGGCAAAAAGCATAGTGATATCACCGATACTGATATCAAGAATGTAAATTGGGATGAATTCCTAACAAGGTGAAGCCAACCACAAGGAACATCAGAGGACCATACTTCATTTGTATTAGTAGGACTTGTCAACGCAGTAGCCCACCTAGTGGTTGTAACCTCACCTAAATTAATCATGGCCTTGGTAAACCATTATGACTCAGACAAAAGGGTGGTTCAAAACACAGAGGGCCAAGTAGTATTGGATATCAGGTCAAACGTCAAAGAGGATGTATTCCACATTCACAAAGGCATAGACAAGTTCTATGACTTCTTCATAGAGAAGGGAAACTTGTGGTTTAGGAACAAAGGGGATGAAGCATATGAGATATTCAATGACAATTACCTCGAACAACCTCTCCCCAAAAATAATCTAGACAAGATAGACCTAAGGAGGGGATACATGAAGGATGATATCAAAGTGGCCATAACAATGTTGAGCCAAGTATATGGGTTACCACAATCCTCCCAACTGGAGAATTGGATGATTCTCCTTATTGAGAGGCTCAAAATCCATAGGTCTAGGTTCGACTAGGGAACCATCATCAACGACAAGTTGGACGAACAGCTAGTGGTAGTAAAACATAACCCCAAGTTTTACATGAGTAATTATGTGGTGTGCCTATTAGCAGCCCGAGTGGATTACCCAGGACTCACCAAGAGGGGAAACCTAAATGATCTCAATGCATGGCCATACATCATATACCCCCAACTATAGAAGAGGGCAAAAATGTAGCAGGATAGCCCAGACTATAGGATAGCCAATGACGCTTTCATTTTCCGAGTCATCCAATCCATCGAAGGTGATTTTCCAAAAAGGATGTCAGAGGAAGTAGCATCTAAGATAAGGGCCATAGGGGCCTATTACATTCAATTCAGGACCTTTTCCTATATTTAGATAGTAGGATCAATAGTAAAACCACAAAAATTGCCCAGATATCCATCCGATTGGATAATCATTTTGGAGATAGCCCGACAACTCGCCGATGCATATGGGAACATAAATCACAAGAAGAAGCACTATTGGGATTTTCCTATGTCATTGGGACCATATACCCTACAGGATATAAAGGTCTGCAAGTCTCTGGCCTTTGAATGGGATGACTGCCCCTGTAGCTTTACAAGACTTTGCGGCTTCATTTTGATCCTATAGGCACTTACAACCATATTATTGGCAAAATCTCAATCCACGAACCACACGTGGTGGATCACTGGATGAATTTTGTGGATGACCATGAGGTTAGCATCTAGGATTACTATAGGATTACCCTTACCCTAGTGAGGGAATTCATAAAGATCCTTATTCCCCCTAAATTTTGGGAGTATGATTCAGATGAGGTCTTGGAGGAAATTTACACCAATGACAAGATATATGACAGGCCCATCATGAACGTAGAGGTTGACAAAGATGAAAATAATGACATTGATTTCCGGGCAAGACATGTGATGAGAATGACATAGGAGTGGATTAAGAGGCCCTACATGATGAACCCAATACCTGTTAAAACATTGATGGATCCACCCAAGCAAGTGGATAAACACTATGGGGAGAAAAACACAGTGCCAAAATACAAGAAGGCACCACTACAGAAACCAAGCATGGTGTATGGCCATGAACGTGCAGTGGAATATGGGTCAAACACAAGGCCCAAGGGTCCCAAGACAAGAATGACTGGACAGGTCGATTCCCCCATGGGCCTAGCACAAGTTGCATCAGATGAAGGACCCTCCACTTCAAGACAATCTTTTCCCTCCACCGGAAAGAGAAAGAAGATATACAAGAAGAACAAAGCTTCTATGTCCCCACAATTAGAGACCGTGTAAGAAGACCTGCAAAAAGAAGAAGAGGAAGAGGTCCCTCTATTCAAAAGGACAAGGTCTCACAAAAGGAGAGAAAAGGAGACTATTCAGAAGCAGCAAGAGGATCCTAAAGAGCAAGATAACCCCTTAGATGCTCTCGGATTGGATGAATTCCAAATATCAGACTTTGAAGGTCTATAAGGATTCTTAGACCAGGGCCAAGATATGCCAAGGTATGCAACTAGATATAAGGTAGGTGGTCCTTCTCATTTAAAACAATAGGTAACCCTATCTCCACCTCGCACTCAATTTAGTAACCTAAACCCCAGTATACCTATTATGGGAAAGAGCTCCAAAATGGATCACAGGCTCAGGAATCAAGAGTCTGCACTCACCCAAGAAGTGCCTGGAAAAGAGCCCATATTAGAATCCATACTATTACAATTCCCCTCACATTCCCGCTCCACCAACTACTATCCCACCTCCTATTCCATCTCCACCACCATTTCTCCAAACTCCACTAGCTACTCTTCCACCTCTAATTCCAAATCTCCCAACACCTACTCCACCATCATTGAGCCCTTTGTTTTGCCTCATCCCAACCCCTAGAGGATCAATAAACCCAGAGTCTATGTCACCTTTTGAAACCACACTGAAGGTCATGACCGGTCTCAATACTGAAGTGTTAGCTAGCTCCTTGGGCGATGAAAATAGAGGCCAGGAAAAAGAAGATGAGGCAGGGGAAGAAAAGGACAAAATGGGGGAGGAAAGGGAGAAAGAAGAAGGACACCAAGAAGAGGGGAATGAAGGGGGAAAAAGACAGGAACAAGGAGAAGGGCCAAATAAAGAGGTGACTCCAGGGTCCCAAAATTTGGATTCCATTTTACAAGTTACCCCATATGAGCCAGTCACCGCATCTAGTAAGCCTACATGGTTTACTAGAGAAATCTAGTTAAGGAGGAGAACTTATATAGATGATGATGAGATGGAAATTGTAGACATAGCATCCTTGTGGCAATCATTTCAGCAGACAATGGTCATATTACCAGCACACACAATGTCCTATGTCACCCAAGACACTAGGGGATGTTGGAAGGCACAGGTTGTAGTCCCATCTGCCAGCACCTCTCAAGCCCAAACTACTTCAGAAGACTACACATTTAAGGAGGTAGATTTGGGGGAATCTACCAAGGAGGGAAGCAAGATGCTAGTAGCCTTAGGGCTCAAACATGCTCTAGGTTTTATGAGTAAATATGAAGAGACCATAAAGGCCTTGACTAAACAAAATGAAACCTTGAAGAGGTTCATCCACAAAATGGTTGGTCTCATCGACCCCAAATACTCGGAGGCCTCACTAAAGTTAGTTTTGGATAAAATAAATGCCCCAAACTTACCAACAGGTCTAACTCCCTCCTTCATCAAAGCAAGTGTAGATTGGAAGGAGGATTTTGAGCAATACAGGGAAGGGGCCATCAAGCAAATATTCAAACCTTATAGGGTTATTCTAGTGGAGGCTACAAATCTGATAGATTTGATGATAGAGGATGGTGGCCTGGAATCTAAGACAAGAAAATGGAGAGTCTCTGTCCAGGATTTATAGATCATCAGAAGATAGTGCTTCCAAATGTTGGTAAATATATATGAAGGTGAGGATCTAGACAAATTTGAGACATGGATCAAGTTCATAAGCAAGATAGTTAACATTTATGAGAAATGTCAAGCTTCCATATTAGATAAACAGAAAGAGGTCCTGGAATGGGTGGAAGAAATAGATATCTTATTTACAGGGATCGGCCTTGATCTATACTGAGATGAAGATAAACATGTCTTATGGCCATCCAAAGAAGTGGTCCAACAATTCAGGGACATTGTGGTAGGTACAGTGACCAAGGAGGCCCTACAACAATTTTTTTATTCAAAGGAAGAAATGATGAAGATGAACAATCACACAGAAGAGATTCAATTCTTTTCCTTTGAGCTAGTGACCTTCAAGGAAAAGCAGGAATGGAAAGTTAACAGGGCAAAAAGGAAGGAGATAAACTATGAAGAAGTCTAGGAGATCATACAAAGGCTCTGGGATGCACACCCTGAGGTATTCCCAAATTGACCCCTTGGGCCACACAGTAGTTCTGAAGATTTCCTAAGGCAAGTTTCAGAGTTTTTGGCCTTTCGTCCTTTTGGCATTTTGGCCCCATCAACAACCTAGCATTTCAGCCTTTCGGCCCTACAGAGTTTTTGGCTTTTTGGCCCTCAAATGTTTTGGCCCTCCTATTTTTTGGTCTTTTTGGCCTTGTAGATACTTTGGCCTTTTTGGCCTCCAACAAGTCTGAACTTCAGACCAAAGTTGATGATAAACACTTAGAAGTTTGACACAAAAAATTTTAGAGTATAGGTCAGGGTCCAAAAAACTAGGTGTTTCTAGCGAGATCACATTTTTCCCACACCAGTTGAACTCCTGATCCAATTGATGGTCAACTTGAGTTCATTTTGAAGGGACTAAGGGTTCCCTATTAGTCTCCACTACTAGAAGGGTTCCAGATGAAGATTCCAAGAAAGACTTCCAGAAACAAGAAGAAGACTCCAATTTTTTAGAAGAAACCCTCCTTCTTTTCTCTCTCTCTTCTTGGCAAGTTTGACCCACCTTGCATGGGAAAACTGACTGTAAATGGGTTCATGGTTCTATGCAAGTTATGTAGTGTCAGTTAAGAATAGTTTCCCTTTCAGCAAAGTTTTAGTTTAATTTATTTTAGTCTCTGATGCCCTAAATTTGGAATTCAGAGTTGTGGGTCAAATCCTATATATTGTAATCACAAATCAATGTAAAAGGTTAGATTTTGAATGCAATAAAAATATAAATTTTTTTCTTCATTCGTGGTGTGTGAATTTCTGCCACCTATGTGAAATTATTGAATGTATTCTTGCATTATTCATTATTTTCAGAGAGCCTCTTGTTTATTGTGTTTCAAATTTGCATTTCTTTTAGTTGGAGTTGTTTTTGTTTACTTTACCTTGCTGTGACAAATGCGTGGAAGAGATCATCTTTGGGCTTAATGATAAATCTGTCTTGTGGGTGCGCACATCTTGGTGGCTTCGCGATTTGATCAATTTTGAATATCTTGCACGAGTGACTACATCTTCTTTCCAAATGTTTGCATCTGTGGGGTAGTTAATTGTGACTTGGTCTGATTTATGCTTCATAGGTTTACTCAAAATATCTCTCATCATTTAATTCATAAGGAAGGGTTTATAAGGGTTTATGTCTGTAGGACTTCATTTTCAGTCATTTTCTTATTTCTTGTTACTCTACTCCCTACTCTCTTCCGTCTTTTAAATTATGAAAATCTAAACATCTTAAAAATACCAAAATTGCATTTTATTTACAACACCCATATATGTTAAAACTGAAAATACCAAAAAAGAACTAAAGTGTTTTGCAGTTTGATGTCTTGAACGAACCATCAAAGGCCTCCTCGTGAACAATCACATTTATCTTCAACTGAGTAACCAAGCAGGTTGTGACCCGACCCCGAGAACCTTGGGAATAACCCCGTTATTCTTTCAAGAGAGGAAATTGAATCTCAAGATCCTAGAAAGTTGGCTTGTGTCAAAACAACGCTCAATAGAAGTGGCGCTAGAAGGAGGGCCTCAAGACTTAAAAGCTAGATAAAATTGGATCTTTCTCTCCAGAGAAATTTGAGTGAGTGCTTAGATCATCTCCAAAGAGAGGCAAGTTCCTTTAACTCACCCATCATCGTAAAGCTCACAGCAACAAAGGGAAGAACAAAGAAAAATCCTCTTCCCACCTTACCAAGTCTCAAAATTATTTTGGATTGCAATCACACATCGCTGCCCCAACTGTTATCGCAATCATAATGCAAAATCAGAACTTGAAAAATCAGAATTTGCAGCAACCTCATCCGATGACCTTTTTTGCCAACATAACCAGCTCACCCCTAAATTTTCTTGGGAAGCTCCATCAGTTACCCAAAAATCTGGAGAATTTTTGCACCCAGTTTATATATGGAGAATCAAGAATAGTGAAAGAACACATCCGCGCCTTCAAGGAGATTTGCAACCGTAAAGAGATCGCCCACCAAGACATTGTTTGTCATCTATTCCCATACACTTTGGGAGAGTTCACTTACAATTGGTACTTGAACTTACCATGAGGATCTATCTCTATGTGGAACGAGTTTGAAACCAAATTCCTCAATCAATTCAAACAGTATGTGGATCCGGCCATGACACATCACCAGTTCATTACCACAAGGAAAGATCCTAAAGATCCTATCACTATGTTCAACCATCTTGTCAGAAGTTGGAAGCTCCTTACACCATACCAGAAGAGGTTTTCATACAAGTTTACTTAAAAGCATTGGATACTTTTACCTCAATCTTTCTGAGGAGGCTTCCCTAGGCGGATAGAGACATGATGGAAAATGTGTACAATGAAGCCATCATGTTCAGCCAGCAGATGGACCCACAAGAAAGGAGTTATGCAGTAGTACGTATCATGAATAACCTTTCTGTCCCACATCTATTTGTTGAAAACAATCAAGCTCCAGCCACTCACGCACCTATGTTAAATCCCATTCTAGTGCAACCATTTGCAGCCATACCCCCATCTATTACTTATCTGGATTATGAGGCTAACAAGATAGCATTTGTGGAGCAGAGATTTGTACCCCAAGCAGAACTTGATACTCTCATGGCCTCTGAACTGGATGTCGTGAAGAAGACATTATCCCAACTCACCAACAAGCTCACTCGGATGAAGTTGAATCCATCTCAAAATCAAGGTGGGTATCAATGAGCACCTATTGGTCCAAATACATATCCTCAAAACCCCAATCAGAGTTTCAACACATAAAACAACAACAACACACAGGAGAAAACATTTGGGAAACAAAGGCCAAACAGGCCATGGAACACCAGACCTAATAATAGCAGCATCCCAACAAATGATGCCAATGCTTACAAGGCTTTAGAGGCTAATTTTTTTGAGGCTCCAAATTCACACCAAGGTAATAATGGACCAAGAAACAACTCCCATAATCATTACATCCAGAACCCAGAAGAGCGCCTGGCACAATTTAATGCTATGGTGTTCGATTCCTATGAGTCTAGAAATGAGGAAGATTTAGGTGCCTATGCGGGGGAAGATGAGTTTGTGTTCCCCTTTTAGAGGGAAAATGAATTGGAATACTCATAAGTACATGCCTTCCAGAACGATCAGCAAAATTTGTATAATCTTCAGAGCAGAAAGGAACCTCTCACCGACGGTATTCACCTGACCAAACAACCAACTCCACCAGACCCTCAAGCAAGCAACAATCCCATGCCTCCTAAAGGCCTGAATGGTCCTACACCTCCTACAACAAGTACATATGTTGGCTACAGAGGTGTGGCTTGGTCCAGTGATAAATACAACGCAGTTGATGAGCTGAAGAAAACTAAAGTGAACATAAAAACTAAAGTGAACATATCTATGTTTGAATTGTTTCAAGGTTTCCCATCTCAGAAAGAGGCCCTTCTAAGATCTCTTGACCACTCAAAACCTGGCTCATTGGTCAACAATGAAAGGACACCTACATCTAGCATCAACACATCTGAGGCTTTCCCCGTTGTGTTCAAAGATGGGAGGGAGGTCCCACCATTCTTACTCAATCTATAGATGTTTGGAAAGAACTTACACAATTGCCTGATTGATTCAGGAGCTTCATGCAACGTCATGCCTCTGTCAATTTTTTAGAAGTTGGGGATGGTGCCCCAAGTAACAAACCAAGTGGTCATGCAATTGGATAAAACTAAGGTCAAGGTAATTGATGTGCTTAAAGATGTACACATCCAATTAGTTGTAGATCCCAGAATACAAGAATGCGTTGATGTACATATAGTAGACATACCTAAAACTTCTGGGATGTTGTTAAGTCAAGAATGGACCAAGTGCTTGAGAGGTTGGATTTCCATAGATTTCACCCAGATGTGGCTACCATGGAGAGGCTTGAACAACCAAATCAATATTGATGCATAGCCTAAAATGAGACAGATGATCACCGAGTACAATACCCTGAATGAAGTGATGTTCACCCAAACGGACCTGGGCACTTATCAGATGGATGACATCCTCATATTCTAAATCCAAGAGGACCTAGAATCATACCATAGCCCCATTTTGGGTCTCTTGGTGTCAGATATCGATGATGACACCTTCCAACACTTCATCAATAGCACTATAGTCATCTTATGACACTTGGGACAAGACGCAAACCCTAACATTTTTGTTACTACCAGGGTACTGTCGATTACACCAGGTTAGCCATTTTGAGTTCACGTGCCCTAGTTCCTAGGAAGAATTATCAAGGGTATTGAATAAAATCACCTCATCAAGCATGCTATCAGAGCCCCCTACAAAAAGGGAGACATCCTCGAAACCAAGGACAAGAATAACATCCCGACAAAGTTTGATGTCCCAGTTCCTACAATCACCCCAAACCAAGATTATAATGATGGGTCCGATTTTGATAACAAAGGTCTTGTTTCAAACATGCTTAGTGATTGGAGCACCTTTGATGATGGAGTGTGTCCCCCTTTCAAAGGGATGCTAGAAGATGAAGGCAACAAAATTATTGAAAACCCCGAACACAGACATACTCAAAATATGGGGGAATCAACCTCTTCAGATGGTGATGGAGAGAAGGGTTAGAATTCTAGAACCAAGGGCCTTCCCAAGATAAAATTGGCCAAAACCAATTCTACTAAGCCATCCTAGATATGGAAATTGCACTTCGATGGTTCCAAGTGTAAACAGGGAGTAGGTACATGGATCGAATTGATAAACCCAAGAGGTAAGTCTTTCTATGCCGCTTATAGGTTACAATTTTTGTGCACTAACAATGTTGCAGAGTATGAAGCATTGCTCTGCGGACTCCTCCTGGCCCAGAAGAATGGAATAAAATCCTGACAGTAGAAGGGGAGTGTCAATTGGTTGTCAAGAAGATCTGTATTCAGTATACTTGAAACGACAAAAGGCTATCAGCCTACAGAAATAGAGCGTGGGACCTAATCAATGACTTTGACACTTTCGACATCAAAACCATCCCAAGAAGGAGAAATGTTGTCATCAATGCCTTAGCCATGTTGGATAGTTTATTACATCCAATGGAGAAATCCAATCTAAAGAAATTCTTAGTTGAACTTGTCACAGCCCCGACCATTCCAGACAACGTCACTAACTTTCAAGTCTTCCAGGATGATCAACACATTTTGGAGTTTATCATGTGCGCCGATGTGTTCAAAAAACAAATCATAGACAAGGAAAAGGAAGGTGAAGAAATAGTTGAACCAAAAGTTCCTAATGATCAAGGTATCATAAATATAAAGACCAACACCATACCCAAAGGGATGGTAGAACTAGAGAGGATTTTTGATAGCGATAAGACTGCAGTAAGGAGACACCTAAATGTAACACCGGATGGTAAAGAATGTGATACCTACAACCTTGGCACAAAGGAGGAACCTAGGGAAGTCCATATCAGATAGGTAGGAACCAAAGAAGAAAAGGAGAAAATGGTACATCTCCTCACTGAATATCAAGATGTCATAGCATGGAGCTATGAAGAATTGAAGACATATGACACATCAGTCATAGTACACAACACACCTCTAAAACTTGAATCCAAGCCTTTGTAGAAATGAAAGAGGCCCATGAACCCCACCATGGAACCCTTAATTCAAAAGGAAGTTTAGAAATTTCTCAATGCCAGGATCATCTTTCCAATCTGGCATTCCATGTGGGTGGCAAACTTGGTACCCGTAAGAAAGAAAATGGGAGAGATCAAATTGTGTATAGATTTATGGAACCTCAAAAAATCTTCTTAGAAGGAAAATTACCTACTCCCGTCTCTCGATGAAGTATTGAAAAAGTTTAATGGGTCTCAAATGATGTCATTTCTGGATGGATACTCAAGCTACAACCAGGTGATGGTGCAGGAAGAAGACAGGCTAAAAATGGCATTCACTACCAAATGGGGAACCTTTTCCTACCATAGAATGCCTTTCAGACTGAGTAATGTAGGAGCCACTTTTTAGAGGGAAATGGACATAGCTTTCAAAGGAATATTTGGGAAATGCATTATCATCTATATGGATGACCTCACAGTTTTCTCAAAACAAAGAGCTGACCACTTAAGTGACCTCAGAGAATGCCTTCAAAGATGCAGGGAATTCAGGATCTCCCTCAATCCCAAGAAATGTGTGTTTAGGGTAACTAAAGGCAAACTCTTGGGGTATATCAGGGGATAGCCATAGATCCTCAAAGGGTGGAAGCCATTCTAAAATTGACACCGCCACACAGTCGCAAAGAGCTGAAATCTTTCTTCAGGAAGATCAACTTTGTAAGAAATTTCATTAGTGGTTTCACCAAAATAGTAAAACCATTGAACGACATGCTCAAGAAGGATGCCAAGATTGAATTGGACCTCCTAGCCAAGAAATATTTTGAGGAGATTAAGAACACCATCACTGTAGCACTGGTCCTAGCCAGCCCAGACTATACTATCCCTTTCAAGGTTTACTCTTTTTCATCTAAGCACTCGTGCACGGGCATCCTCACACAGAAGAAGAACAATGAAGACAAAAGACCCATAGCTTTCATGAGTTTCCCCTTCAAAGATGATGAGCTCAGGTACCCAAACCTAGATAAAGATTCATTCGCTCTTGTCAAAGCAGTGAAAAAATTCAAACATTACATCTTAAGAAGCAAAGTCATTGGGATAGTTCTAGACACAATTGTGAAGTCCCTTTTGATGCAAAACAACCTGGGAGAGCGAAGAGGAAAATGGATGGCCATCCTCCAAGAGTTTGACCTTGAAATCCAACCAATGAAACTAGTAAGGGGCCAAGGCCTAACGAATCTGATCTTTGAGGTTGAAGAAGGACTGGTTTTCCAAACCTACACCAATCATGGTGTGATCAGTGATGTATGGTACCAAGACATAATGTATTATCTGCTACAAAACCATTGCCCAGAGGAAATGAGTTATTCTTAGAGAAGAGCCTTGAGAATCAAGAGTGGCTCCTATATGTTGAAAAATGGGCAACTGTACAAATGCAATTATGAATTCCTATACCTAAGGTGCTTAGACAGACTCGAGGCCAAGAAAATCCTAGAAAGTTTCCATGACAAGAACATAACGGGACATGGGTCAGCTGACGCAATGGATCACCAAATCTTAAGGGCAGGATATTTCTGGCCTACAATATTTAGAGACACCAATGAACATGTGAGAACTTTCCACACTTGCCAAACCAGCGTGACTCGAGAGAGAAACCCCACCATGCCCCTATAACTAGTATACAAGGTATGCCCATTTTCCCAATGGGACTTGGATTTTGTTGGAATTATTAACCCCCCTTCATCTGCAGGACACAAGTTCATCCTAACAGCTACTAACTACTACACATGCTAGATGGAAGCTCAAGCACTGAAGAATTGTACCACAGAGGTTGTGACTAGATTCTTGGAGGAGTGCATTGTAACTAGGTTTGGGATGTCATTTTATCAGGTATGTGACAATGCTCCCTCTTTTTCTTTGGCCTCACTCACGCAATGGGCCTTCAAAAATCAGCTAATCCTCAAGTTCTCTTCAAATTACTATTTGCAAGGCAATGGTGTAGCAGATTCTACCAATAATAACTTAAGAACAGTGATCAAACAGCTCTTGGGCAAGAACCCCAAGGATTGGCATGTGCAATTAAAATATGCTTTATGGACTGATTGTTTAAGGATCAAAAATGCCCTGGGGACATCTCCATACCAGCTAGTCTATGGCTTACAACTAGTCTTTCCTATGAACTTAAAGATCCCAATCCTCAGATTCATAGACCAATATGTGGGAGGAGAAGATCGATTCCAAGTCTGGCTCATGAACCTCCTTAACCTAGAGGAGAAGCGAGCTACGGTTCTCGAACATGTATCAAAACACCAAGCCATAGTCAAGAGGTGGTTCGACAAGAGGGCCACCATTAAAGCCTTTAGGATCTTTGATCTTTTCCTCATGTAGAATAAGGCGAAAGAAAAGTCGGGCAGCCACACCAAGTTCCAAAGACTGTGGACAGGCCCTTATCAAATATCAGAGATCCTGGGAGAAAACACTTTTAAGATCAGCACATTGAATGGAGAGTTGACCCCATTACTATTCAATGTACAATTCCTCAAACATTACTTTGAATCCTAAGCGAGACTGCTTTCCATCCCTTGTACCATAGTTTCCCCTTTTCGGTTCTTTCCTTTCTTTTCTTTTTCCGCCCTCACTGTCAGTCCTTTCTTCCTTCCTTTTGTCGGGGCTCATTTGTTGTTTTGGGTCTATGTGTTCTCCGATCCATTCCAAATTAGTCCATAAATCAAAGCAAGGGTATTTCTCAGTCAGTTCTCCAAAATAAATGTGCAACATGATGAACATTGTCCAAAAGGTGAAGTGATGACATCTATCAATGAGAAACAAGAAGAATTTCAAGGCTTGGTCATCCTGATCATTAAATACACTAAAAGGAAACACTCAAAGAGCAATGTTTCCTTGAACATTTGATAGTTGTGACCAACACTAGTGCATAGATTCGGGTACCCGATGATCCCAGAACCCAGGTCTAAACGAATGCAAAGGCAGTGGAAAAAGATAAGAGAATAGATGAAGAGAGAAGATAAGAAAGCACACAAAAAGAAAACTATCCCAAAGAGGCCACAAGTGTGAAATCCAGGTGACATGGCCTAATCTTTGCCCGGATCAGATTAAATATGAAAAGAGAATTTCATTATTATAAACCTGAACACATGGAGTACACAAACATCTGAGGCTCAACACATTTCAAGAGCACACGGAAGAAATAAAATGATTGTCCAAAAGATGAAACTCTCAAAGGGCAAGAAAGCCACAGCCTAGAAAACAGAGCAGACTTGGGCGACTATGACAACCTCTACCAGGGCTATGAACGCCTGACTGGCAGTAGAGCAAGGTTATACTTGGGATTTGGGGAAAACTTTCTTGGGGATATGAATGCCTGACTGGTAGCAAATCTCTTTCTGGGAAGCTCTGGTCTACTTGGTGAAGGTTGGGAGAAATTGACCGACATTTTGGTTACCACAATCAAGGGTCAAGGAATGAATACACATGAACACACACTGGAAGCTAGCACAAAACCTCAGATTGAAAGTCAATGAAATATTGGTTGACACCAATACCTCTTGGCCTTGTTCTACTGCAAAGTTATAGCCTGAAAGAGTAATGATGATAGAGAAATGCCTTGGTCATTCCTCCTTTTGTCGGGCTATTTGTTGCGGGTCCACAACACACACCCCATTTTTTTGGTCCTCTGACTATGGGGACCCCCCCCTTTTTTTTTTCTTTGTGGTTTTTTTGGTCTTGTTTTCCCCCTTTGATTCCTTGTTCAGTTATCTTTAGAAGAATAGGCGTCAGGATGATCTCAAGGAAAAGCACCTTTTTCATCCTTTCAGCCCTTTCGGCGTTTCAGGGACCTTGGTACTCCAAAACACCAAAATGGCTGAAAGGCCAAAAGTTGGTCCTTTCGGTGTTTTTGGCATCCAAAAACACTGAAAGTTTGAAGGTGTCTACCTCCAAACTTTTAGTGTTTTAGAAACTGAAACCACCGAAAGCGCTGAAATCAAAGCCCATAGGTTATAAGTTGCAAAGGCCCTAATTTGAAAATAATTTGCATCCTTAGTTCTGATTTTCTCAAGAGCTCGCAGATTCAGCATTTTTGCCCTTGGCCCTAAGCTTGACCACACACACGGGCCTCCAGCTTTTTTGTGTTGTCCTCCCCACTCCTAGCCCCTCCGAGCTAGGTCTCATTTGTAGGCCTCTCATTTTCTTTCTCCTCCTAGTTTTCTTTTAAAGTTTTAGGGTTTTTTTGCCCTAGCGCTTGTCTAGCCTAGGGCATTTTGGATCTCCTTCTCCCCTGGTCTCTAAGGGGGCCTATGGGTGCCTTCATTTTGCAAGGGGTCCATCTATGTTGAGTCAGTTTTTTCCCTCTAGGTTTTTTTGTGTTAGGGTTTTGTCTGGTTGCGACCTTTCTCGTAGGTTTTTGGCCTTCGAAAGGCCGAAAACTAGGTCATGGTTATCTATCTTGTTGTTGGAGATTCATCCCTTTTGGTGTTTTGAACCTCCAAAATGTCCAAAACACTAACAGGACCGAATCCCCAAAATTCCTATCCCCCATCACTATTTTAGAGACTCATATTTTTTGGCATTTCGGACCCCCGAAAGGCCCAAAATCCTGACAGATCCAAGTCTCTAAAACCTGGAATTCAAGCTTCAGGATTTTTGGCATCCACAAAACCTTCAGACTCTCAGATACCAAAAGTTTTGAAGGGAATCCCTTTGAATGATGGTGTTTCGCACTTTCAGCCTTTTCGGCCTCTGAAACAGTCTTCAGTGTCTGAAACACCAAAAGTGCTAAAAACTTGCATTCTCGGTGACTTAGAAAGTTGTTCTCTATCTTCTTAGTTTAATCAGCTTTCTTTCAATTTGTTCCTCAAATAAGATACTGATACTTGTATGTTCTATCATAGGAATTCCTGAGAAAAAGATTACTTCACCCATGAAGTACCAATACAAGGGGAACACTCCCCCTTCAAAGATCGGCAACAAGCATAGTGACATCACTGATATTGATATCAGGAATGTAAATTGGGATAAATTCCTGACAAGGTGCACCCAACCACAAGGAAGATCAGAGGACTATACTTCATTTGTATTAGCAGGACTTGTCAATGCAGCATCCCACCCAGTGGCCGTAACCTTGCCTGAATTAATCATGGCCTTGGAAAACCACTATGACTTAGACAAAAGGGTGGTTCAAAACATACAGGGCCAAGTAGTATTATATATCAGGCCGGACATCATAGAGGATGTATTCCACCTTCAAAAAGGCATAGACAAGTTCTATGACTTCTTCATAGAGAAGGGAAACTTGTGGTTCAGGAACAAAGGGGATTAAGCATATGAGATAGTCAATGACAATTACCTCGAACAACCTCTCCCCAAAAATAAGCTGGACAAGATAGACCTAAGGAGGGGATACATGAAGGATGATATCAAAGCAGCCATAACAATGCTGAGCTGATTATATGGGTTACCACAATCCTCTCAACTAGAGAATTGGATGATTCTCCTAATTGAGAGGCTCAAAGGCCGTAGGTCTTGGTTCGACTGGGGAACCATCATCAGTGACAAGTTGGATGAACAGTCGGTGGCAGTAAAACATAACCCTAGGTTTTACATGAGTACTTATGTGGTGTACTTATTAGCAGCCTGGGCAGATTACCCGGGACTCACCAAGAGGGGAAACCTAAATGATCTCAATGCATGGCCTTACATCATATACCCCCAACTATAGAAGATGGAAAAAATGTCAGAGGATATCCCAGACTACAGGATAGTCAATGATGCTTTCATTTTCGCAGTCATCTGATCCATCGAAGGTGATTTTGCAAAAAGGATGTCAAGGGAAGTAGTCGCTAAGATAAGGGCCATAGGGGCCTATTATATTCAATTCAAGACCTTCACCTACATTTGGATAGCAGGATCAATGGTAAAACCAAAGAAATTGTCCAGATATCCATCTGATTGGATAATCATTTTGGAGATATACCGGCAACTCGCCGATGCATATGAGCACATAAAGCACAAGAAGAAACACTATTGGGATTTTCATCTCATTGGGACCATATACCCTATAGGATATGAAGGTCTACAATTATCTGGCCTTTGAATGGGATGACTTCCCCCTATAGCTTTACAAGACAGTGCGGCCTCGTTTTGATCCTATAGGCACTTACAACCACATTATTGGCAAATTCTACATCTACGAACCACACATGGAGGATCACTGGATGAACTGTGTGGATGACCATGAGGTCAGGATCTAGGATTACTGTAGGATGAACCATACCCTAGCAAAGGAAGTCATAAAGACCCTTATTCCCCCTAAAGTTTGGGAGTATGATTTAGATGAGGTCTGGGAAGCAATTTACACCAATGAAAAGATATATGACAGGCCCATCATGAACACAGAGGTTGAAAAAGATGAAATTGATTTACGGGCAAGACATGTGATGAGAATAATAGAGGAGTGGATTAAGAGGCCCTACAAGATGATCCCAATACCTATAAAAACATTGATAGATCCACCCAAGCAAGTGGATAAACAACGCGGGGAGAAAAAAACAGTGCCAAAATACAAGAAGGCACCACCGTAGAAACCAAGCATGGTGTATGGCCATGAACGTGTGATGGAATATGGGTCAAACCCAAGGCCCAAGGCTCCCAAGACAAGAATGAGTGGATAGATATATTCACACATGGGCCCAGCACAAGTTGCATCAAATGAAGGACCCTCCACTTTGGGATAATCTTTTCCCTCCATCGGAAAGAGAAAGAAGATATAAAAGAGGAACAAAGCTTCTATGTCCCCACAATTGGAGACCGTGCATGAAGACCTTCAAGAAGAGGAAGAGGAAGAGGTTCCTCTAGTCAAAAGGACAAGGTCTCAAAAAAGGAGAGAAAAGGAGACTAGTCAAAAGCAGCAAGAGGATCCTATATAGCAAGATAACCCCTTAGATGATCTCGGATCAGATGAGTTCCAAATATTGGACTTTGAGGGTATAGAAGGTTTCTCAGACCATGACCAAGAGACACCGGCCTATGCAACTAGATACGCAAGTGGTCCTTCTCTCTTCCAACCATAGGTAACCCTAATTCCACCTCCCACTCAATTTACTAACCCAAACCCCAGTATACCTATTATGGGAAAGAGCTCCAAAATGGATCACAGGCTCAAGAATCAAGAGTCTGCACTCACCCAAGAAGTTCCTAGAAAAGAGCCCACAACAAAAGCCATTACTGTTACAATGCCCCCTCACATTCTTGCTCCACCAACTATTGTCCCACCTCCTATTCTAGCTCCACCACCATTTCTCCAAACTCCACCAACTACTCTTCCACCTCTAATTCCAAATCTCCCAACACCTACTCCACCATCATTGAGTCATTTTCTTTTCCACATCCCAACCCCTAGAGGATCAAAAAACCTAGAGTCTATGTCACCTTTCAAAACCACACTGAAGGTCATGATCGGTCTCAATACCAAAGTGTTAACTAGCTCCTCAAGCGATGAAAACAGAGGCCAGGAAAAACAAGATTAGGCAGGGGAAGAAAAGGACAAGATGAAGGAGGAAAGGGAGAAAGAAGAAGGACACCAAGAAGATAGGAATGAAGGGGGACAAAGACAGGAACAAGGAGAAGGGCCAGATAAAGAGGTGACTCCAGGGTCCCAAAATTTGGATTCCATTTTACAAGTTACCCCATATGAGCCAGTCACCCCATCTAGTAAGCCTACATGGTTTACTAGAGAAATCTAGTTAAGGAGGAGAACTTATGCAGATGATGATGAGAGGGAAAATGCAGACATAGCATCCTTGGGGAAAGCATTTCAGCAGAAAATGGTCATATTACCAGTGCAGACAATTTTCTATGTCACCCAAGACACTAGGGGATGTTGGAAGGCACAGGTTGAAGTTCCATCCGCTGGCACCTCTCAACCCTAAACTACTTTGGAAGACTACACATTTAAGGAGGTAGATTTGGGGGAACCTACCAAGGAGGGGAGAAAGACACTAGTAGCCTTAGGGCTCAAACATGCTCTAAGTTTTATGATTAAAGACGAAGAGACAATAAAGGCCTTGACTGAACAAAATGAAACCTTGAAGAGGTTCATCCACAAAATGGTTGGTCCCATCGAGCCCAATTTCCCAGAGGCCTCACTACAAGCAATGTTGGATAAAAGAAATGCCCCAAACTTACCAATAGGTCTAACTCCCTCCTTCATCAAAGAAAGTGCAGATTGGAAGGAGGATTTTGAGAAATATGGGGAAGGGGCCATTAAGCAAATATTCAGACCTTATAGGGTTATTCTAGTGGAGGCTACAAATCTGATAGATTTGATGACAGAGGATGGTGTCCTGGAATGTGAGACAAGCAAATGGAGAGCTTCTCTCCAGGATTTACAGATCATCAAAAGATAGCACTTCCAAATCTTGGTAAAGATATATGAAGGTGAGGAGCTAGACAAATTTGAGACATGGATCAAGCGCATAACCAAGATAGTTAACATTTATGAGAAACGCCAGGCTTCCATATTGGATAAATAGAAAGAGGTCCTTGAATGGGTGGAAGAAATAGATATCTTCTTTTTAGGGATCGGCCTTGACTTATACTGAGATGAAGATAAACATGTCTTATGGCCATCCAAAGAAGTGGTCTGACAATTCAGTGACATTGTGGTAGGTACAGGGACCAAGGAGGCCCTGCAACAATTTTTTTGTTCAAAGGAAGAAATTATGAAGATGACCAATCACGTAGAAGTTATTCAATTGTTTGCTTCTAAGCTAACGACCTTCAAGGAAAAGAAGGAACAGAAAGTTATTAGGGCAAAAAGGAAGGAGATAAACTATGAAGAAGTGCAGTAGATCATACAAAGGCTCCGGGCTTCACACCTTGAGGTATTCCCAAATTGACCCCTTGGGCCACAGAGCAGTTCTGAAGATTTCCTAAGGCAAGTTTCAGAGTTTTCAGCCTTTTGGCCTTTCAGCCTTTTGACATTTTGGCCCCGTCAACAACCCATCCTTTCAACCTTTCAAGATTTTTGTCCTTTCGTCCCAATAGATTTTTGGCCTTTCGGCCCTACAGAGTTTTCGGCCTTTTGGCCTCAAATTTTTTGGCCCTTTCAGCCCTCTGAGTTTTTGGTCTTTTCGTCCTTGTAGATACTTTGGCCTTTTCGGCCTCCGACAAGTCCAAAACTTGGACCAAATTTGATGGTAAACACTTAGAAGTTTGACACAAAAAGTTTCAGAGTAGAGGTCGGGGTCCGAAAAACTGGGTATTTCTAGTGATATCACATTTTTTCCACACCAGTTGAACTCCAGATCTAATTGCTGGTCAACTTGAGTTCATTTTGAAGGGACTAAGGGTTCCCTATTAGTCTCCACCGCTAGAAGGGTTCCAGATGAAGATTCCAAGAAAGACTTCCAGGAACAAGAAGAAGACTCCAAGTTTTCAGAAGAAACCCTCCTTCTTTTCTCTCTCTCTTCTTGGTGAGTTTGACCCACCTTGCATGGGAAAACTGACTATAAATGGGTTCATGGATCCATGCAAGTTATCTAGTGTCAGTTAAGAATAGCTTCCCTTTCAATAAATTTTTAGTTTAATTTATTTTTCTCTTTGATGCCCTAAATTTGGAATTTAGAGTTGTGGGTCAAATCCTATATATTGTAATCACAAATCAATGTAAAAGGTCAGATTCTGAATGCAATAAAAATATACATTTGGTGCTTCATTCGTGGTGTTTGAATTGCTACCACCTATGCAAAATTATTGAATGTATGCTCACATTATTCATTATTTTCAGAGAGCATCTTGTTTATTGTGTTTTGAATTTGCGTTTCTTTTAGTTGGAGTTTTTGTTGTTTACTTTACCTTGTTGTGACGAATGCGTTGAAGAGATCATCTTTGGGCTTAATGATAAATCTATCTCGTGGGTGCGCACATCTTGGTGGCTTCAAAATTTGATCAATTTTGAATATCTTGCACGGGTGAATACTTCTTCTCTCCAATTGCTTGCATCCTTGGGGTAGTGAATTGTGACTTGGTCTTGTTTATGCTTTGTGGGTTTACTCTAAATCTCTCCCATCATTCAATTCACAAGGAAGGTTTTATAACAATTTATGTCTGTAGGACTTCATTTTTATTCATTTGCTTATTTATCATTACTCTACTCCCTACTCTGTTCCATCTTTTAAATTCTGAAAATCTAAACATCTTAAAAATACCAAAATTGCATTTTATTTACAACACCCATATATGTTAAAACAAAAAATACAAAAAAAGAACTAAAGTATTTTGCAGTTTGATGTCTTGAATAAACCAGCAAAGGCCTCCTCATGAAAAATCACATTTATCTTCAATTGAGTAGCCAAGCAGGTTGTGACCCGACCCCGGAGAACCTTGGGAAATCGAATCTTGAGATCCTAGCAAGTTGTCTTGTGTCAAAACAATGCTCAACAGCTGGACAAGTGAAATCACTACAAATCAATCAAGAGACATAGATGGTAAGAATGATTGAGGTTATGAATAATGCTAGACAAGATGAACAAGAAAGAACACTAGCAATTGATGATAGGAGGAAGATCACTGAAAAGCTACAAGAGAAAGAGTCAAAAATACAAAGACTTACTAAACATCATCATCAGATCACCAATCATATTATTCTAATGAGTCAGGAGGAAAATCGAGTGAACATAGAAGTCATTAAAAAAATAGAAGCTATTGGAGAGCTAAGAGAAGAAAATGGAAAACTAAAGCATGAAGTAAGGATTCAGCAACAACATAATGATATGATTAATAGAGTTGAAGAAAGCACAAAAAGAATGGATGATTTTATGGATGGACAAAGAAGAGTCAACAAAAATACCAGATGAGGGTATACCAAGCATGGAGTATCACCATACCAAGCTGATCCAAAAGATGTCTACACAAATCCAAGATCAAGAAAGCAGTCATGCAATCACTGTGGAAAACTAGGCCACACATCAAATGTTTGCAGGAGCAAAATAAAAGATATTCCTAAATCCGCATCTTCATTCATAGGAAATTTTTATAAATGTAAAAAGAAAGGACATAAAGCATATGAATTTAAATCTGAGGTGAAACAATCAAATAAGGAAACCTACATGGAAAAATATTTTCCTACTTGCAAAATGCATGGGCACACATTTCTTGAATGCAGGAAGAAGAAAAATCAAGCATGGAAGCCTAAAGAACAAGAAAATGCTTATCAACTGAAAAGAGTCAGTAACTCATATGTTTGGGATTACAATACATGGAAAAATTGCACAGCATGTGGTAGATATGGACACATTGCAGAAAAATGCATGATAAAATGGATGAGAAAGTCTAGGAGCTAGACTAATCCCGGAATGGCATGTTTACACTGTCATAAAGTTGGTCATCTAAGAAAGGGCTGCAGATACCAAGTGTCAGAGACAAGCACTTTTCCCAATGGAAATACCATTGAAGACATTAGGAAGATGAGAAATAAAATGTGGAGGAAAGCTACAAACACTGATGATGCTAGACCAAGCAACACAATTGGTGACACCTTATCCAATGGATCTGGTGACATCACCACCCCCACCCAAGATGAACAAGTAAGTATGGAACTACACTATACTAAGTTATACTTCACATCAGTTCCATTATACATTGATAAAATTCCAAACTAGCATGAATAAAGATGCACTATGGTATTATTTGTTATTATTTTGTAAATACAATCTCGTCGGTCAATGCTTACCAAGAATCATTGGTTAACATACAAAAGCTAAGTTTCTAGTGTAGACTAAGCATCGTCAGTAATCATGTAAAAAGACAATGTTTTCTTCACCATATACCGAGATCCATCGGTAAACATGTGAAAGGTCAAGTGAGTTTTCGCTTACCCTGAGCCAAAAGTTTGTGTGATACCCGAGCGACTCTCTCTTCGAACACTGAAAAGTAGGTAGAGCATTATTTGTGCCACTTAGGGCATCATCTATAAAAAGGGTGACAGGAGAGCTCATTATTAACCATACGATTGAGAGCGAAGAAGAAGAGCAAAGCAGAGAATAGAGCGACCAACAATGACCAGATTGTAGAAGAAATTAACAAGTCGATTAAGGGCATTCAAATAGATCTACAACAGGTTAAGTAAGTAACTAGAATCACCGAGATCATTGTTTTTTTTACGGAAAAAGCCCTAAATTCACAAAATCATGGCAAGAACATCTCGTGTAACCAAGATCAAGAACGCAAAAGAGAAAAAGGTAAATCTGATAAAAAATGCCACTTGTGAAGAACCTAAATACAAGTTCTTTCCAAAGGTTTCTTCACAACTCGACGATGCTGGAGTATTCTCAAGCATACCACCTAGGGTTTTTCTCGTCGAGGATGTTTGGGCATACATACATTGCAAGATCATCAAGAGAGGAGATCTTGAGGTTGAGAAAGCTTACAATAAGCTTCACACAAATGGAACCATCAAGGATGAACATAAACACATCAAACTGAAAGGCATCACGAATTCCCTAATGTTCCCGAAGGAGTTTAAAACCAAGTGGATCTGGATAGTGTTGATCAAAGTGCATGACCGAAAGATGTGGCTAGATGAGCCAAAATAAATCACTAGGGATGTGATACACACTGTGACCGGTTATCATATAACCGACAAGGCCAAGGCACTTAAACACCCTCCTTGCCTCGATATTGAGAAGATGACAGGTGTAGAATGGGATGGAAGAGGATTGAAGGTAAATTCCATCAAAGATCCCGAAATGAATTTTGGTGCGTGTGTGCTAGGATACAAGATATTCCAAGCCAGTTTGATTAACAACATTGCATGTGGAGCAGTTGACAATGCCCATAAGATTGTAAAGAAGGGATTACAATTATATCTATCTGAGCTTCTACTGAAGCAATTAGATGGGAACTTAAGTACAATTAGGTCTGCAAAGTTCAATTCATGTAAGTTCAGATCACTTCTAATGTGTATTGTTTTCTACTTTCAAGACTTCTTTCCATCTATCGGTAATGTCAACTAGGATACTACCCAACTAGTGACAATTCAAATTAGTAAATTCATTAAGTCACTAGGTGACAACTTTACATCAATAATGGATGAATACTTCACTAGATTCGAGGACATAATGCAAAAAATAATGAGGATACCAGGACAATTGGTAGAAAAATATAAGACTAATATTTTTTTATGGTGGACACCAATACCACCTTGATCAAACTAGTTGTACCGAGGACAGCATGATTAGCACCACTTGACTATGAGATCAACATAGATCAATCCACCAATGCTATTGAAGCATTTTTTAATGAGCCACTCGACAAGTCACAAACAAGGTTTAGAACCTATGAAGAGGCTAAGGAAAGAATAAATAATGGCCTAGTTGTGAAGAAGATCGATAGAAAGAAGACCAAAATGTTCAAAACACTTGAAAAGAAGTTATCGGTCAATGAAGAAGAAATAGAAAAACAAGAAATCGAGGGACAGTCACCCATCAGTGAAGGAGAACAAGAGAGTGATTCCCAGTAAAAAGATTTTGATGCACCACCCCAAAAGAAGCCAATAACTACTGCTACATCTCGGACAAGGAGTCAGACAACAAAAGATGCAAGTTCATCACCGGTAAAGAAAGGACAAGTGAGGACTTACAAGAGGAAGCCTCAAACCGGACAAAGTTCAAAACCAAAAAGGAGAAAAAGAATAATACAAACAAAGGAAGATATTGAGGAAACTGACCAAGATGAACAATTGGTAAATGAAAAAATTCCTACTACAATTGATGAGATTACTTAATCAATCATCAGTTCAGGTTAAATAACTGAGCCCAAGATTAGAAAATGGCTAACTCTAAATCCCAAGGATTAGAACAAGATAGAAGAAGCCATCATCACAACAATGTGTAAATTCAAATATGTTCCTATACAATTTGAAAACAATATTCCACAAGAACTTCTAGACAGGCTATCGGCAAGGTGGACATTTGCATTGAGCTCTGGAAAATAGATAAGGGAAAGATCCCCAGTTTCTATTATGCCACCCGAGTCCAAAATGGAAGAATTTGAAGAAATGATGAAGTTACATTCAAACAAGTTCTCAACAAAATTGAGAGCCTACAAGGTACTACAAGGAAACCTAATTGAGCTTGAAAAATAAAGTGAGAATGCTTAGAGATAAATACTTGATGTACCTGAAAAGGATACAAGCCCTGAGAGAGTATTAGAACTCACTAACAAGCCTCACAATGAAGAAAAGAACGCTACACCGAACCCTGAGCACATTCTTATAAATGACGATGAGGATGTCAATCAAACTAAATTAAATATATAAGAAAGAAAGGAATGGATGACATACATCAAATTCTATAATCATTAGGGGATACTGCAGATGATACAATCACAAATACAAATATCATAGATATCACTGGAGATGTTCCTGCAGATGAGGTAAAGGCAGATGAAGATGTTACTGTTACCTTTGAGCATCCCAAGGAACAAGATACAACAATGGATGCTACACATGTGAATATATCATTCCAAATACCATTATTGATACAGGCTATAAATATCATTTTAGAAAAGGAGAAGTCACCTGAGCATGATGCAGACATACCCAAGGATAAGGGTGAAGAGGAACAGAAAAACTAAACTGATGAAAAGAATGTAATAGATGAAGAATAGAAAGAAACATATGGAGAGAAGAGAGATAAAGGGGAAGAAGATAAGAAAGGTGATGCCACTCCTAAGGGTACTAAAGAAGAAGTTGCAGATAAAGAAAAGGTTGATGTGTAGACGTCCACACCAAACCAACAAGTAGACACTAAGCAGTAGATAAAATGCACAACACCTCCAAATCCTTCATCAAGCACAACAGACCAAGCAAAGAAACTTGCTATGGTACTACATATAGGTACCTCCACTACACTTTCAAAGAACAAGAACAAGAATCCAGTCACCCTGGAAGAAATCATTGAAATACCAGACTATAATCTGAGGACATTGGATCCAGAGTCACTTACAAAGTATGCAGGACTTTGTAAAAGAAAAGTTATCCAAGATAAGATTAATAAGGAGATAAATGATACATAGGAACTAGAGACAACCAAAGAGATACTTCATCAAATTGTACCTGATACATACATTGATCAAAATTCTTCTATCATTGATCAATTGGTAGTTCTTACCGAAGTCATCACATCATAGAATGTGGATGCAGAGAAGGCAATAGAAGAACGTGTAGAACAAAAATACCAATACAAATTGACAGAGAAAATCAGCCAGGAAGTGGCCGAGAAAAAGGTAAAGCTATCTGAACTAGTCAATGAATTAGAACCAATTATTTCAGAAGCTATAACCTTAGTTCAAAAGTTATGCACAATAGAGCAATTCACTAAGGAGAATAGTGAGAAGATTGCACAAATAGATGCAGATCTACATGCTAGTGCACAAGGTCTTACAACCACTGAAAATGAAATCAAGTTGAATTATGAAAATATTATGGAAGCTAAAAGGTTAAGACTAGAGATTTTAGAGGTAGAATCAAAGCTCAGAGATGAGGTAACCGAGCTTCAAGATCTACTCCTACCGAATCTTACACTACTGCAACAACATATGACTATGGAAAGACAATTGATTGCCACCCCATAAATGTGTGTGATAGAAAGTGTATATGATATGCATGCAAGGATCACATAGGAGATCATGACACCTAACCACCTGAAAGAACAATGGGAGAAAATTATGGAAGACATGCAAAACTCTCATTCCCACATTTTTGACAATTTGTAAGTATAAACACCTCTATCCTTATTAACAAAAAAGGGGGAATTAATATGTGACAAAGAGAGTGGATACAGTATAAGGGGAAATAATGAAAAGGGGAAATATTATAGTATAAAGGAATTTTTATATTCATGTACATATACTATACTGACATGCACATAGGGGGAGTCATACTGACAAGGTGAACACATGGTGTACATACTAAACATTTTAGTTTTGCACATATCAGTTTTTGATACTAATGTCAAAGGGAGAGATTGATGACATATTTTTCCATTAGTACACAAGGGAAAATAGTTTTGAACCATTGGTACATTATCATCGAAAGACAGGTTTATAGTGCAACCCGACAGACAACTTCACAAGAGAACCCGACAATAAAGTTTATAGTGTAACTTGATAGAGAAAGTTACAATATAAACCGATGACATAGTTTACAAGTACAACCCAAAAATGTTGAAGTGGAACCCAACAGAGTAACCTGACAGAGTAACGTGACAGAGGAACCTGACAGGAAGACAATAGAGGAACCCGATAGAGAGTATATAGAGCAACCCAAGAGGAAAGTCTACAAAGCAACCCAAGCACCAGTCTACTGAGAGACAGTTTTATTCCAAGAAATGTGGATCTAACTTACATGTCAGATAAAACACTTAAGTTTTATATTTAGATTAAAGCTTAGCTTTATATCCATTTCTTTAGGGACAAGAAATGTAATTGTAATTGTTTTAATCAGTCTAACTGATTGAAAACATGCAAACTAGGAGATCAAGGTCAAGTTGTAAACCTTTGATCATAGAGTTAATATTGTAAAGCATGAAACTCATTTAGGTCAAATTCAATGTATAAAGAGATGTGTAATCAATCAAAACAAGATGATGTGATGATGATTGTAGCCACAGACACTTCTATGGATCAAAGACAGAGTTTTATGCAAAGGGACAACAAATGATGAAATCAATTACCAAGAACAAGATCCAAGGCTACTGATCATAACAGAGGTATTAATCAGTCACTATAGGTGATACATCATATTCAAAACTTTAATGGATCTGTAACCAAAAATTCTAGATTGCATACACTCAGGTTAATAAGTATTTTTTTACTACATTCTAACAAGTGTAGCAAATAGTAGACATCCTTTGAGAAGGTAGATTTAACAATCCTTTGTAAACCTCTTAACCGAGTGCACACTAAATAGTGTTGTTAAAGATCTTAATAGAGTAGACCTTAACCACTCTAAACATGTTACTCCTAATAGGGTAAGATCATTAGAAGTGATCAAACTTGTAATCCTTAACCGGCCCCTTCCATTCTGTAGATAGTGAAGTTTTGTGGGTTTCATCCCCACCGCAGTTTTTACCTTCTAGCAGGGGTTTTCTACATTACCAAATCTTGTGTCATGTGTCATTACATTTCATGAATGTTTACATGCAAATTAAGTTTATGAACTGATATAACATGCATAAGATAAGAATAACACATATGGTCGGTAATGCAAGGAATTGATTACTAAAGGATTAATGCAAGGAATTGATTACTAAAGGATTAAGGTTAATTGACTAAGATTTTTAAAGGGTATTGATTCACCCCTCCCCTCTCAGTACACACCATTCCATTATTCCAACACTCATCTTATGTGTGAAATACAAAAGTGTTTACCTTCTACTTTTTTCAATGTACAAGAACACTACCTCATACATAAAGTTGAGGAGATTGAATTGTGTGGACCTGTATAAACTAGGTGAATGTGGATAGTTGAGAGGCACCTGAAATTTTTGAAGGGTTTGATTTGACAAAGAGCACATCCTAAGGGTTCTATGGTATACCAGACCATGGTGTACATTAGTGAATATCTTTTTAAATTTGCAGCAAAGATCCATGTAGATCGCATTTGGGACCCCAATGCCATTAACAAATTCGAAGGGGAGTACTTGATGGGGAAAGGTAGATTGGGGAAAGTGAGAGGTAATTATAAGATATTATTGTAGTTAATTAATTCTTATAAATCTTCAATTGAAGTTGTTTGTAAGTGGTCTTTTTTTTTTATAGTTGGTCGAGAGTGGGATGCACTACATTTGTATATTGTGAACAATCTTGATTGGATGATAGTAGGGATTGAATTATGTAAACAAAATGGTCACTCATTAACATGGGAAGTTGTTGCTTCATTGGTTAAAGAAGCTCATCGTAATGGAGATTCCAATGTTATGCCAATGGTAATTGATCTAGCAAATGGTTTAAGAGGTAGATAGGTACGTATAAATTTATTAATCATGACCCATATGTTTAATATCAACTCATGATGCAAATGATTTTAACATGTTTGAAAAATTGCAGGTCAAGCACCACAAAGCTATGTACTACCATGGCCATAAATTTTGCATAAAAAGTTAAATGAAATAAAGAAAACTTGTGATTCTGGGATAACTTCAATCTTCGACGTCACTAATATTTCATCTAGAAATGACATGCATCCTCAAGAATCTCAAAACTGATACTATGTTATTTTGGATGATATGCTTGAGTGTGACTTTGAATCCTTCAAATTAGTTCTATTCGTCGTCAAATTGTATAGGCTATGATTGAATCAAAATGATCTTGATAGAACTGTTATTTAACATGATAATGGATTTACAATTATTAATACAAGGTCATTTGATCCAGTTGGAGATGAGCCCTATGTTCTTCCAAGCCAATGTGAGCAAGTGTTTTACATAGAGGTTTCACAAAAACTGGGTTGGTCAATTGTTGTTAGACATGATCCAAGAGGAAGGTCAATAAAGTATAACATGGTGGAAGAAGAAGAAACTGAAGATGATGAAGAAGAAGAAGAAAATGATGGTGGTGGTGGTGGTGGTGTTGGTGATGATGATGATGATGATGATGATGATGATGGTGATGGTTATGATGGTGGTGGTGGTGGTGATGTTGATGGTGGTGATGATGATTATGATGGTAATGATGATGACGATGGCGATGGTGGTGGTGGTGGTGGTGGTGGTGGTGGTGGTGGTGGTGGTGGTGATGATGATGATGATGATGATGATGATGACAATGATGTTTATGATGATGATGGTAATATTGATCTAGTTATACAAATTTATTTGACTTATATGTTTTCATAATTAATTTATTATGTATTAAACTCTAATGCCATGGTACAATTAAATTAATGTGTTCATTTCTAATGATTACAACATATGTGATTTATGATACATGTGTTTTAGTTATTACTCATATATTTATTGTTTAACAAATTACCAATGTATTGCTTATGATGCTCAATTTTTGGTGTTGATTACATGCATATATTTTGTGTGATTGTAACCCTGTGTGGAAATAGGCAATTGACTATAGACATCTTCACCCCTTTTGTTGACAATCCTACATAGCACACATAAAGTAAAGGTAAGGAATTAAAAAATATACAATGATTATGATGAATGCATATTGTTCATGTTGTCTTCTATGTAATTTGTAGCACAGGTATCATGTAATTTTTTGGTAACTTAAGATAAATGATTCACATATGCAGGAAATTTAACCCCTTTTACGAGGATCTTGCATAGTGACATCGATTGGCAGGTATAAGTCAATACACCATATAGATTACATCAACATTACCCTCATTTAACAAAATATTTTGCTCCTTACCAACTATATTTGGCATTTGATGGACTGCAGAAACCACCTAATAGGTACTTGTCAGATCTGTCTTCCTTGAGTCAGGGAAATACGGGAATAGAAGATGAAAGTGATATATGTAGTAGGCCTAAATAGAGAAATCAACCAGAGGTCAAAAGATTAGAAGAAAATTCAATAAATGCATGCAATTTTTCCTTGCTAAAGGTGGGTCACGTTCTTGTGACGATGAGACCATAGATGATATTGAGGTGCCCTTGAGGTACACACATCTTCTGAAAGAATAGGTACCCAAGGAACTACCTCCAATTAACACTAATTTTTGTGTTAATGAGAGGATATATCGTATAGCTCCATTGCCATTACATGTTTTGGGCCAATTTTTCATGGATGTCATAAAGGTATGTTACAACAAAGTTGTTGAATTGATAGAGTTTGATGGACCTTGTTACAATTACAATAATTGGATGTGGATTGTTCGATATAAAAAAAGTATGCATAGGTATGCATTGTAAGAAAATTATATAAAATGGAACGAAAAAGATCAAAGTAAAGGATTTTCTATGTACATTGATAGAAGGCCAAAAGAAACAGGGAATATTGTGGGTTTTATAAATAGTAGTGACCTGGATCAACTAATAAGAGTCCTAATTGCATATTTGAGGCGCGTGAGGGGAATCGTGTTTTTGTATGTGTGATAAATTCAATAAGTGCAGGGCAAGAACTACTAATAGATTACCATTTGAATTGCATAGATACAAAAAAAGACACTATCATGGGGGTGGTAAGTACTATATACCATTGAAACTAACCTCCAATTTATGACTCCAATATACCATTTTATTAATAAGTTTTTTTTGTTAAGTCTATTGCTTTCATTTCGCTGAATTTTTTATATTTAATCTTTGTCACAGGATGACATGGATCCACCACATGATGACGGAGGCGGGGATTTTACTCCCACCCATTCTTTAGAAAAGGTAAACCTTATTGTAATTGTACAAATAATATAGAATAAAAATGTTATATTATTATGTTCTTTTCTTTAGGATTTTGGAGTTATTCTCATAGTTTTACTGATATTCCTATCACAAATTGATGTTCTGGGAAAGGGAAAAGCGCCTGCAGCAACAACGAAAATAGCGTTAGATATGGATGATTCCATCCCAGATATCCCTAACCCCGTGAATATGGTCAAGAAGAAATTACAAAGAATCAGTGCAGAAATTCATGGCATTTTGCTCGATCCAAATCCAAGTGAGGAGACGGTGGCGAGGAAAGAGGAATTGATGTGGCAAGCACATAGTTTGGAAGTAAGCAGTAATGAATCTTTAGTTATAACAAAAGTTCAATAAATTTTTATATTTTATACTCTTTTATGTCATAAACTAAAATATGTATGTGTTCTTACAAGATTTTTTGTGTGCTCAAGAAACTGCTCATGGCCATCGCGATGAGGCTAGTACTAGTACAACTCCCATAGGTAAAATAATCCTTAATTTAACAGGTTACAAACTTCATTGGTCTTACTGATTAGAAATCTACACTTTTTATTGGATTTACTAGTTGTTTTATTCAAACTCACATATATATCTTGACTCCTCACTTCAAGCTGTATATTTAGGTCATGATGTACTCTAGACACCTCCTCCTATGAGGATATCATTGTCAACTGCAATGTCAGCAACAAGGAGCATGCAAACATCCATGTTTGCACAATCTATACCTGGTAGGTCCTTGTTTTTCTATATTCGATTATGTGTTAGTTATGATTTGATTTGTACTTTAATCTTAGATGCATTTCATAGTGGAATAATTTTGTGCAGTACAAGATACACCTCCTTAGGATACAGAGACTAGTACTGGTGATAATTCACCATCGTTTCCTGGATCTACCCATGTTGCTAGTACGGGAAAATTACAGACGTCATTGTTGTTGATCAATGAAGATATGATTCCCTTAAAATTACCTAAGCTTCCAGGTACTTTAAAATTATTATTATTTATATTATAATTTTAATTTACTTATTCATTACTAGTTTTTGATTGATGATCCCATGATGTGTTTGCAGGGAATGGTGTTTTTTTATGAAAAGCTTAATGAAATCACATTGTCACTATTCAAGCCCACCATATGTACAAGGTGGAACATCTTATGTTAACTAACCCTATCCCACTGATTTGATTTCATATCATTGCTAGAATATTTTTACTTCTATCTATTTATTGTACTATATTCAAGGTACGTAACTTCAGTTAATTTTTCTAGCTAACAACTTGGTTTTTTCTTAAAAGGTGGAATTTACAAGATAAAAAATTAAAAGATCAGCTCATAAAATATTTAGAGGAGCTCTTTGGAAGTAACATTTTTGGCAGCACCAAAGTTCTTCAAAGAGCTTGCAAACATCTAAAGACTGTGAGGGATGCATATAGAAGGAATCTAGTGAGCAACCCAAAGTATGAGCGTCCTCCCGTGATTCTAGAGAAGTAGTGGAAGGAATTCATTTTGGATGCAAATGAGAAATCACAAAGCCAAAAAGGAATTAAACCAATAAATGACAATAGAAGGTATATGATTGTATTAAGTAGAACTTAATTATGCACTAATTAGTGATCTTTATATTTATATAATCTAACATATTTTGAACTTTTCATAGACTGCAGGACACATCAAAGGCTACAAAGGCCAGAATAGAAAAGATTGGCCAGCAAAAACTTGGCTTTGGTGGTTATCTAAAACTTCAAGCAAGAATTGTAAGTAGAAGTAAATGAAATTTTGAATCAATTTTTTTATAAATTGCAAACAATTTTGTTTAAACAAACAATACCTGCAGAATTGATGATATTAAGCCAAAAATGCAGGGCTCAGATTTTAATGTAACGTCCATGGAAGAAGACAGAAAGATTGGCTTAAAGGAAGGCTATAAAGCCATGGTTGAACACCTACACCAAAGCCAATAGTCTGTTGCATCAGTTCACACACAGGTAAGTAGGCCAAATAAAAATTATTTCAAATTGAATACTTGAGCGATAATCTATTTGATGTTTATTTAACCCCTTTAGCGCATAACATTGCAATGAAGCCTTCTAATCCTAGCATAGAACCTCCACGTGATGAAGACCCTGATGTGCATCGCAGTGATGGAGGTATTCATTTGCTATTGAATATCAATTGTGTAATTTTTATTACAAGTTAACATTTTAAATTGAAACTGGTGTAACCTTTCTTGTGTACATTTTAGAGCATGCAGAACGTCATGGTGAATGAGTGGAGGATGATCCGAGTGTTCGCCATATTCAAGATGATGTGGCATTGTCAGGTAAAGAAAATATCTGTTATGTTATTTTAAATTTTTGTTATCAGTTGTTATCTTCTTTTAATTAATGAAATGGTTGTAACACTAATATAAAATGTCGTGATTCTAACCCATTTAGTTGTTATTGCAGCAGACCCCCCTTTGGTGCACCATCATCCTCCTACAAATAGGAGGAGGCATTTATTGAGTTCATAAGAAAAAGAGGAGGGGAATGATGAAGATCTTGATTCTCCACTTAGCCGTTACATGCAAAAATTGAGAAAAAAAACCAAAAAAGAAATGATTGCAATAAACCTTTTTTGATAATATTTACGTTATCTTAATTAATGTAATTTTGTACTACTAAATGTGGATGAATTAATGATGAATGTCCAATTGTTAATTAGTTTTAGGTGTTATCGAATGTTATGTGATTATAATGATTGAATGTTATATTTCATAAATGGATGAATGAATGAAGGTTAGATGTTAATGGGGAATTTAGAGTGATGTTAGGGGGGTGGGGCCAAATGAGCTTCCACCTTCACGTGGTTGGCCTTGTTAAGTAGAGAATATTAAAATATTCTCAAAAACCAAGTGAAGCTCGAGCTAAACTGATGCAGAGCCCTAGTCTACTATCCCCTTAAGGAACCCAACTCAACTTAAGGATTCTACATGTGTCTTGGAACTCACTCAAGGAGTTAGTCTAAACTCAAGGGTCAAATAGAGTGCTCTCACTTTAGACAACCAACACCTCAGATATTTTGAATAAACTCACTTCCTCTGATCACTTATTCCAACTTCTCTTGACATCAAACATCCACTCAAGTATCCAAATCTAGGCTTCACCCAATGCACCTAGGGCCTCCAATATGTCAAATCTTTCAACAAGCCTTCTAATCTTGTTCCAATACCTCAGAATAATTTAACATGGTCAATACACCATGTTCCACCAGTCCTCCAAGTCTAGTCAATAGTTTTGCAACACAATACACTCCATGTAGAGGTCTTCTCTAGCCTGGACTTTAGCTTCTTCCATGCATTATTTAATGTTTACTTTCATACAGATGTTTGGCCAGCACTGATTTTTCAGAGCCACCATGATCCAAGTTCCTATTTTGTTATTTAAAACTGGTTTAGATGTATCTTACAATTTTCGCAACGGGGTCTACAAGATGAGAAAACCACCAAGTGCAAAACACCACTATTTATTGAGCCTAGCCATTTTTTTTGTTTTGTGGAAGGTAGGGACTCCATGGTTTCCTACAACTCTTGTTTGGGTAAGAAACCACTTGTTTAATTAAGTTATAGATTATTGTGGAAATTTCATGATGTTATTCATCATTTTTTAACAGTAATTATAGATATGTATGCTTTGAACTTATTGCAGATTGCGTACTGTTATTCTGTAAAGTTTATATTACCACTAACCCAAATTTGTAAGATCTTCTTTCTCTCTCATGACCACTAGGGTTTCATGGAGGTTTTCTAAGGAATTCTTTTGAATTTCTACACAAGTTACACATTTAATAGCTAAGATCCCTCATTGATGTTTACAAAAATATAATCATATAATATAATATCTTTGAGCTCTTTTGAAAAATATAATATCTTCTATGTATATTGACTTCATGTTTAGGCTCCCTTTAGAAATATAGGCATTTGCTTTGGTTTTCTCTTTGTATTTTCATGAAATTTTGAAGTTTATATGCAAGTCTTATTCATTCGTTTCAAATGATAGGTTCAAATCCCCTGTTCTTTGCATGTTTCCCATTTCCTAAGGGTTTCATACAAGAAATAACAAGAAATTTGTGGGTTTCCTTTGTACATCTTGGCTATGGCTTCCATTTTTACTCTTCTATAACAAATATTTGAAAAAAAAACATGGTTTCCTTTGATATATAGTAGTGGTTGTGACCCTTCCAGGATCCCGCAAGGGTTTACCGTGCTTCTATCTTGTGGGTTTTCATCACTTGAAAGATGAAACTTATTTTCCAACCCTCATCAATTCCTTGCATATTTTTCTTTAAGAAAAATTTATCACTATTATGTCCCTATGAAAGTCACTACACCACATACTTTTCCTTTTGATTACCATCATTGTCAAGCTCTATTATTGTAACTGATAGATACCTTTATTATTGTTCAGGTTGGTTGTATTCCCTTTACTTTCTATATTCTTTCATCTTTGTTGCCATCATGTATACAACATTATTCTTATTACTTTTAGGCATTATTTGTAACAGTCACCATTATTATTGATGCATTTGTACTTTAAGGGTAATTGTTCTTCATATGTGTACTATGAGTTAATGCACCTTTACCACATGTAATGGTGATTTTCACTTGAATATTTAAGATACTGTGAATTTTTTTTTGTTGATATCTTTGTAGCAAAAAACACATGTTACTTTTGTATATTACTTTGAATGGTACTTATTTTTGTTAAAAAAACTCTAAGGATTTGTAGTTTCCATTTCCAGGCTGTAATAATTTGGTATTTTGTGTATTCTTATAGCTTAACTTGAGCTCTGTGAAAGAAAATAAAACTAAAAATAACCCTTCACTTTTCCTTTGTAACATCACTCATGATTGTTCCTTCAATGATTATTATAGCTATCTCTTTGTTGAACTTGAAACAATCCCTACATTGAAAAATAGTTGAAGCTCTTGGCACATCTATGTTAAGGTATCATTTGTCATTGATCTTAGACTTTGTTACCAAAACAAATTCTTGTAATTTTTGAGTATCAATTGGTGATTGATCTCTCTGATGATAATATGATAATAACTGTTAGGACATTGCTTCTTTGGCTAAAAATGATGATTTATTGCTCCTTGAGTTGTTCATTGACTTTTGAATACCATATAGCTATTGTCAAACATTACATGAATATCATATGCATGAATCCACTTCTATCTGTCCTTTTATACTTCATTATCCTCCAAACTTGACATGAACATTTCCATGACTGTTCTTTCAAACCCTCACTATCTTTGGCATCTTGTACCAATGACCCCTTTTATCATAGTTTTATTTATTCTTGATGGCTGTCCCTGTGAGACCCACCTCTGTCAGTCCTTGTTTCACTACTTATTTTGTTTTCTGCTTTCAGTAGTTTATGCTTTGGCATACTTTGACTTTCAGCGAGACTTTTCATAATTTCGAGGATCGGTGGAATCCTGTGTTATATATATTCAGCACCTGATTTTGTAATCAGGGTACTTTTGAGATATTATGTTCTGATTTGGTTTCAGCTTATGTTGATGTTTTATATGGATCTAAATGC
>MU225256.1:10608945-10634265 GCA_018584345.1 Thuja plicata | reverse complement strand
TAATTCTTACAAGTTAAATTACTCATTTGCCAAGATATCATGAGAGGAATCAATACTCAAATTTTGTTTTATGTAAACCCTCTTAAAGGTTTAGTTTATTGAATTCTACATTGAGTTACATATTTCAGAATTCCTTTCACATGTAATCATTATATATCCTTGGTGATTTTCTTGTACCTTCCAAATCAAAATATTTAACTTATCAATTTATTTTTGCCAGAAATAACCACGAAGACCACTCGTAGAACTTGAAAATGTTATTGTTGCTTGCACAGGTTCTATAGATGAAAAATTCCAAAAGGTAATTCTTTTCATTTTATACTTAATTTCATTTTATCATACAATACTAAATATTTTCAACATCCACTTGTCTATGACCTACTGATTACTGCAATTTTTTTTTCTTATGACTCATTCTTTGTTCTACTACTATACCAACTGTGGGAAAATATGTTGCTAAACCAACAATTTGAAGCTCTATTACCTGATAAAACCATTGTCAAGCGAGCTATTACGATATAGCATAAGTGTCAAAAAGAGCACAAGGAAAGGGCACAAGAATTACAAAATCTAAAGAAACTTTTATCTCATTGTCACGAACAAGTAAAGACAATGGAGAAACTATCTAAATGTATTGGATTGGATAGGATGAGAGGAAGATAAGAGGAATAAAATAGAATGGAATTTGAAGATAATATGATTGGAGGATAAGATGGATTGAATGGAAGAGGAAGGGATTCACATGCTGAATTGTTTATGATATCTACTTATTAAGATATTGCATGATGACCATGATACTTAAACCTGCACAGTGAACAAACACATTAGATAAAATAATGAATTATTTGATTTTTTCCTCTTCTTTTTTGCATTAATTCATAGTTTATCAAATTCATTATGATAGTAGGGTGTGTATAAGATGATGATTTATAGATAAAAATTTGCGACCTCGAGATTTAACACAATCTATTTTATCTCCTTGCAGGTTATCTGGATGCTTGGGTACCTTCAGCTAAGGATGAAGATGTGGAAACTTTGTTCAACCGAGATTCATCATTCTAGGCAATGATAGATCCCATCTCTTTGGTTATACTTCATTCCTTTATACACACTTTTCTCTTTTGTTGTTTCTTTCTAGTTACTCCCACGACTTGTCTGGGATTTGTACCATACTATTTATGAATCAAAACAACTTTTAATGAAAATAATTTTATGTTTTTCCATTGTAATACATTTGCATGAACATAATTGGTTATTATTCATCAACATTTTTCTTTCAGTAATAACACTTAATTTGAAACCAAATGTGTACCTTAGATTTTAGTTGTAAACACATAACCAGTGATGGACCCAAGTAATGACTCTATTTTGTTAGTGTTTTCTTTGTTTGGTTGTCTTTTTCAAGTCTTTGGTTATTAAGTATTTTATGATGTTTAGCTAAACTTGATATCATGGTTATGAACTTATCCTTTAAATTCCCCTTTTGATGACAAAAACTCCTAAATGATTATGGCTATGTAATTTATCCATATTAATCATAGTTATGGTTTGATGAATGTTTTTATAGTAAAGACTAATGTCTTGTTTATCTTGACACAGCTTCAGCAAAGAATGACAGACACTAACATAGTCCAAGGTCAAAGTACCAACTCAACATGTGAAACACTAACCTCATCAGAATACAAGAGATAAGAAATATGGACCATCAAAAGACTAAAAATTACACCCTAAAATCACTTGAAACATCAGATGCCCCAATGAAAGGAAGACAATGAGATATACAAATGAACATCCTTCAAGTATGACTTCGAGCATTGGATTCCCAAAGACAGGAAGAGAGAAATACAAACGAACATTGTCTCTCTCTTCCCATCTTTCAGGCATCCAAAGCTTTAAGTCATAATTGACATCATTAGATCGGTTGACAAATTCACTATTTTTTCTTCAACAACATTGCCAAAAGAAGGCATCTATGAGTGGTTTGGCTATATTTGAAGCTAGGTAATTTGACTAAATTAAGTTTACATTCTTGTAATTTTTTTGTTGATATTGGGAATTGTAACCATGAGTATGGACATGAATAATTAATGTGTATGAGCAGGAAACATATAAGGACATTGGAGGAGTGGATAGAGGTATGTTTTTAAGGGCACTACTCACTTTTTCTCTTCCTTGTCTAGATGACTTTTATCTTCAAACTTCTACCTTTTCTACCTCCAACATATTTGAATAAAACATGTCTTTGAGAAATTATCAATGCTGGATACGTTGTATTTCAAGACGAATCTAATGATTGTAATTGCATAAGACTTATGAATACTGCTGGATGAAATTTATAAATTATTTTATAATTTTATATGGCACTAACTATGCATTCTTCCTTATTTTTCTTTAGGGGTAGCATTGGGATCAGGGTGGCAATCTCATGTTTCTTTCATAATGGATGTTATTATGTGATTGGTATCCCTTTGGAGTGATTCCATGTTGGGTGTTCAAATAGATTTTTTTGGTGAGTGTTACTTCTTTCAAGGATAATAGGATAATCTTGATGAAAACTCCTTTCAATCCTTTCATTCCACTATTTTAAGGCTCTGTTTTCCCTATTATAAATATTTTTTTCACTCATGCTTTGATACATATTGAATCCCATTGGAGTTAGGGAAGTCTTGTGGTGCTGAGACTCCTAGATGATGATTCTACTTCAACACTATATGTTTCTCTGAACCATTATTGGTGTAAAGCTAGGGCCTATGTTTACCTTCCTTTATTATCACTTTTGTTAATACAATCCTTTTCACTTTCATTGCATCAATTTTTCGAACAAAATTTCAAACTTATTGCATTGCTCTTGGTTCTTGTAATAACCACCATTGATCTAACATTTGATACTTCCTACTCTTAATGATGTGCTTTCTCTCTACAACACATCATCTGTGACTCTTCTATGAGGATTTTCTCTACTTTCTTGGATTTTTCTCACTAAGTTTGATACCTTTCACTACACATTGATGTAACTATAGCATCACTGCATCATTAAATTTTGACCATTGACTATTCTTCATTATCCAAGGGTTGTCACTTGATATGGATACTGGAAAAGTCCATGCTCTCTTCAATATTACTATTCCTTCATATTATGATTGTTTCTCCTATACTATGGCTCATGACAGTCATTATATTGTTGTCCTAACATTTTATTCTGTGTTCTAATCCAAAAACACTATCTTGAAACCTTCACTAGTGACTAAATGCTTCATAAAATATTGAGGAAACGCCTCATAAAAACAACTACACCTTATGAGAGTAAAAACAAATCAAAGGGGGAAAAAATGCTTTAAATAATAATACAAATAATTGTGTGTATACATATAACTAAGAGGGAAAAGCATTTGCATTAAGGTAAATACGTAATCTTGAAATGCCACCTCCAACCATTAAACTTGTTTCTCTTTTCCTTGAGATCATTTTCACATCTTCATTCACTGTTGTCCCTTTGAAGTTTGATGCTTCCAAATAAAATTGCTTCTTATGACTGAAACCTCCAACAATTAGGACCAGTAGTCTTTCAACATCCATTGGGCCTAGGAGTCTCAAGAGGACTAAAAACAACCTATGACATACCATCTCTTCACTTCAACAAGCATAGACAACAAGCTCCCTTTAGACTAGACCTAAACTTATTGTGCATAATCTCTTTGCTAGTTATAAGCTCATTATTATTATTATTATTAAAACATGTCATTGTTTTTTTTACTTTAGTCACATTCACATTCGATGAGAAACCTATATAAATGATGAATTGATCAACTAGTTGTCATTGCTATTTCGACGAACACCCATAGTTTTTTGACAACTTCATCGTCATTTATATAGCATTCTTTTCGTTCATTTTCAAATTTGATGTTGTACATTCGTCGTACAAGCAACTGAGTGTGAAAAGGGCTTAGGGTGAAAGGTGCACACAGAGCCCATTTTTCTGATGTTTGGGTCTTTGGTTTTAGGACGACTATGCCAGTCATCGTAAGTTTTGACACAATAACTTCCATGACACCTTTGGTCAATTGATCTACATTTGACAGTCGCAAAATCGACCTATGATCGTCAAAAATTGAGCTAAATTTTATTAGTGTTCCATTGATGTCAACATATTTATATTGTTGATGAAAGTGTTCCAGGTATGGTCAGTTAGAAGACTGGTTTGGTATGACTATTGTATTAAATATCTGATGTTACAAAGGTACAGATAGTTTCTAGGATGTATGTAGTTGACCTATGTAAATTTACATATGTTCACATGTTGATTTGAATGAGCTATGATTGATTTATCAAATACTAACATTTTGGTTGTTCGGGAAGTGACAATGTTGCATTTTTTGGATCAGTGTGGATCACTTATGCAATATTTTTGGTTGCTAACCTGGTGGTGAGTTTAGGACATGGATGTGTGTCCTCAACTCGAGCAGTTCATGATTTGGATGCTGAAAATCTATTCTTCTTAGGTGACAAAGGTTACTGATTGGTGTTCCTGATGAACAATGCAGAGATAATTGTGAATTCTGAGACAAAGTTTTTTTTGTTGTTGTCGTGGCATTTCATGTTACTTGTTGATGTTTCTAGATCATGTCCTATTCATGTTGGATCGCATTGGGCTTTGTGGTTGGATTTGGTAATTTTATTGTAGTGTATTGGTTTTCTTGGCCGACATGATGGTGTAGCATCTTGTGAAGGATCAAGGTGGGATTTATGGATCTGGAGCGTGTTCGAGGATAAAGATTTGGATCCTAGCTATGTCTTTGCCAACAAGTTTTGGATCGCATTAAAGATTGTATTGTATTTTATTAAATGTTAGTAATTGCGGTGTTAAGGTGATATCGACCTTGTTTATCTTTTCAAGGTTGATGAAATGTATATAAAGATGTAATCATTTGTAATTGCAAAGTGGAGAGAGAGTGTGTGTGTGTATCGGTGTTGTGCGAAGAGGTATGAGTGGAATCTGCAATTGAGGCAAAGGTTTGATGTACTTCATTGGAACTATATTGGCATATCAGATATTATATCATTCAGTTCATAATTGGTGGATTTTTTTCCATAGTGGATTGTAGTTCATTGAGGGTTGCATCTCTCATTGTATTTCTAAGGGTTGTAGCCCTCTTTTGTACTTGAGTAGTGAGCTCTAGGCAGTGTTCCTGAATGCATGTGCATTCCCCTTTGTAATACTTCTAAAATGGTATAGTGCTTTTAACTGAGTACATCATCTCATGGGTTTGATCTCCACTATGGTTTTTCCCTTAACCGGGTTTCCACATCAAAAATCTTGGTGTTATGTGTTTATTGATGTATTGAGATCTTACATTTATGTTTATTATTCAGATTTGAGATTAAGGTTAATAAGCTAGATAAAATTTTGATCTTTGGGACACAACTGATTCACTCTCCCCCCCCTTAGTTGTGTGTGTTGCCTTTCTCCTAACACTTTGATTTGCATACTTCATGCACTGTCATTCATTGTTATGTCCTTTGTAGCATTGTAATAGTCATCATGTTGTGTCTTTCTTTTTAAAAATGTATATATCCTCATCACCTTTTATTGCACTTTATTCTTGGAACTATTACAAGGTCTTTTGTATATAACAGTGTCATGTAACCAAGGAGATATATCACATAACTCTGAATCACACCTAGGTAAGAGGAGTTGGTCGGGTCTCTTTGGTATTAAACCAACTGGGAGATCTTCCTTTCCAAAAGTGAATATTATATTAGACACACTTAAGGGAGAGTGGCATTATTATTCCAGACCCAATTCTAGAACATTCTGTGTCTAGAATGGCTTCTACCTTAGTTGGTAAATTTGAGGGACCACGACCGAATATCGATCTCGTTAGATCATATATGGTGAAAAAATGGAAGCTCAAAAGTCAGGTCGACATTGCGGCTATGCCAAAAGGCTTCTTCTCTTTTGATTTTTTAAATGGGTAAGACTTTTCAAAAGTGTTGTGTGGGGGTCCCTGGATGATGGGTAAATCTTCATTGTCTCTACAAAAATGGACGACAAACCTTGATTATAATGAGAGCTTCTTTACAACAACCCCAGTGTGGGTTTGCCTTCTGAGTTTTCCGTTGGAGTATTGGCATGAAGATATTTTGGTGGCCATTGCTGGTTCTTTTGGTGAACTTCTTTCTATAGATCAAATGACAACGGCCAGAACTAGACAAGTTTATGCAAGAATCTGTGTGAATATACATCAGAATGCAAATCTCCCACAATTGATAACTTTGAACTCAAAGTTGGGAAAATGGAATCAAGAAATAGAATTTGAATCAATGCCTTTTGTCTTCTTTATCTGCAAAAAATCTGATCATTGGGTGAAATAGTGTCCTTAGAAACCCCATAAAGAGAAAAAGAAGGAACAAGAACCTCATAAAGCCCAGACAAAAGAATGGAAGAGGAAACCTGAGGGTCAAATCCTACCCTTGAAGAATCATCAGAAGGTGAATGAACAACTTGGAGGTAATATGGATGACTCAAAAATGCCTCACCAAGAAGAGGAAATAAAAGAAACTTATGTGAATAAGGATATAAAAACAAATGAAGAGATAGAATCTGAAGAAATTATCAATGAGCAGAAGAGCTCGAAAAATAGAAAAGAAGAAAGTGTGGGATCTCTTAATGGGGAAGATACTTTTTTTATTTCAAGAGTAGAAGATAGTATGGAGTCACCTATGACAGCTGGAACTACTTTGGACCAAAGGGTTGATGAATCTCTAATAAAAGATGCTTTTGTTTTCCCTCCTTTGGATACTAACCTAGGGAATATAATAGAAAGTGAATAGAAGAGTTGTGACTCAAACAATGGGAACAGAAAAGAAACTCCTTCTACCCTAGATAGAGAAAATCAAGAAAAATTGGAAGCTATAGACTTAGAGGAGCAGGAAAACCCCTGGAAGGAGGTTGGGGGAAAAAATAGAGAAAAAAAAGATCTTGGGTCTTAGCAAAGATCTAACCAGAAAGCCAACTCAGGGAAGAGGAATGAAGAAGTTAGGATTGGGTAGCACCATTATCAAAATGACTAAGAAAACTGGTTCACAGAAGAAAAGTGGAGTCCAAACCAGAGGACAGCAAAAAGAGGACACAGGAACTCCAAAAAAAGATAGGGGAAGGACATCTGAAAAATTCTAGAGGGAACTAGAAGTGAAACAAAATATTGCTGATGGTAAACAGCGTACCATCGATCAGGTCTTCTCCCCAAATGTTAAATGAAAGTCATATCTTTGAATATTCAAGGACTTAATGGTCCTCATAAGAAAGACGTAGTTAGGAACTTAGTGAGAGATTCTAAGCCTAATATTTTAATGATTCAAGAATCGAAGATGTCAAAAGAGAAGGTTGAAAAATTAAACCTGATTAAAAAAGGTGGAAGTATAGGTTGTATTTCTAAAGGAGCTTCTGGAGGGATGGCTATCTTCTGGAATACTGTTAGTTTTAATTGTCATTTGTTGTTAGAATATAAGCATTTCTTAGCTATAAAAGTTAGTAGCTTGAAGGACATTTTTTCTTGGGTTCTTATCAATGTGTATGCTCCTAACACTAAAACTGGAAGACAAAAACTCTGGACTAAAATTCATGAATTCAGGGAGACTAGAACAGAGGATCACTGGATGATAATGGGAGACTTTAACGCCCCCCTAAAGGAAGAAGATAAAAAGGGAGGCAATAATACTCAAGTGGAAAGTAGAATGGATCTAATGGAATTTATAAGTAATGAAGGTTTGTTGGATGTTGATCTGGAAGGTATAAACTACCCCTGGTCAAATAGAAGATTTGGGGCTGACTTAATTCAAGCTAAGTTAGATAGGGCACTTATTACCCTAGACTGGTTCACTAAGTTCTCTTGATCTCTATCTTCTATGACCAGAATTGGCCCGGACCACTTTCCTATCTCTTTTACTGCCAGTCCTCTTATTGGAAAAAGGAATGCCCCTTCAGATTTGAGAAGATGTGGTTGGCCCACCCTGACCTGGAAAATAAAATCAGGGTCTAGTGGAATATCAAAGTGGATGGTATAGCTATGTTTAAAGTGGCTAAGAAACTGGAAAATGTTAAATCTAATATTAGGCAGAAGAACAAGAATGTGTATGGGGACATTTTTTAGCTCAAATGGAACTTAAAGAAACTCAGGATGAAATTCAAAGATTGGGTCTTTCTGAAGATACCAAAAATAACGAGAATAATCTTCTTGTTGATTACCATAACATAATTGCCGAGGAAACTTTCTAGAGGAAGAGATCTAGAGCCCTTTGGGTGAACTCTAGAGATAAAAATACTAGATTCTTCCATCTCACTGCTTTGAAACATAAGGCCATTAACAGAATTCACTCTCTCTCCTCCTCCAAAGGGATTATCACTAAAGAAGAAGAAATGAGGGAAGAAATGAAGGGTTACTTTTCTACTTTACTATCCAAGGAACCTAATCTGAACATGGAGGATCATATAAAGTTGCTTGATTCGATTCCTAAGAAGTTGGACAATAAGGACAATGACTGTCTTAAAACCATTCCCAGAGATGAAGAAATTAAAAATGTTGTTTTCTCTTTTGAAGGAGAAAAATCCCTAGGACCGGATGGCTTTCAGATGTTTTTCTTCCAAAAATTTTGGAATATTGTGGGAATAGATGTGTGTTATGCTGTTAAAGAATTTTTTGGTCAAAAATCCCTGTTTAAAGAGCTCAATTCTACTTTCTTAGTGATGATTCCTAAGAAACCTGGAGCCAACACTGTCGATGGGTTTAGGCCTATTAGCCTATGTAACTCTGTGTAAAAAATTCTATCGAAGCTGTTGACCTCTAGGATTCTAATTTCATTCTTACCTTCTATTATTCCCCCCAGCAAAATGGCTTTGTCCCGGGGAGGCAGATTTTGGACTCAACTATTGTGGTCCATGAGAACATTCACTCTTTAGAAGTGTCTAAGAAACAAGGTGTCTTGATGAAGCTTGATCTTTCTAAAGCTTATGACAGATTTGACAGGGATTTTCTTCCAAAAGTCCTTCGGGATTTTGGATTTGATGATATGGTGATCAAATTGATCATGCAGCTGGTTACAACGGTGTCTTCTTCTGTTATTGTCAATGAGGGCTCCTCTAAGTTCTTCCACCCCTCCAGAGGTTTGAGGCAAGGAGACCCTATTTCTCCTATCCTTTTTGCAATTATGGCTGAAAGCCTCGGGAGATACTTAAATAGTTTGGTGTTAAAAGGGAAAATTGTTGGTCTTCAACCTTCTTCTTCAACTCACAAATTCTCTCATGAACAATTTGTTGATGATACAATCTTGATGGGGAAGCTTCTGTCAAAGAAGCAAGGAATATAAAGACGGCTCTGAACATCTATACTAAGGCTTCAGGTCAATTCATTAACTGGGAGAAAAGTTCCCTGCTTTTCAACAACACTCCTTTTGAAAGACAAAATAAGATATCCTCTATCCTTAAGTGTAAGATTGGAAGTATTCCTGTCCCTTATCTTGGTCTTCCTTTATGTTTGAAACCTGAGATCTCTTTTTGGAATGAAATTCTGGATAGATTCTACAACAAACTGGCTGGTTGGAAAGGGGTTGTTTTGAGTCAAGCTGGAAAAGTCCAGTTGTTGAAGGCAACTCTCCAAAATATTCTAGTGTATGCCCTTAGCCTCTTCAAAATCCATCTGAAGTTTTTTGATTTGATTGAGAAAATCCAGAAGAGATTCCTTTGGTCTGGGGTTGAGGAGAAGAAGATATTTAGTCTTGTATCCTGGGAAAAGGTTTGTAAACCCAAGAAACATGGTGGTCTGGGTATAAGAAGTATCAGAAACACTAATAAGGCCCTTCTGGAAAAACAGTGTTGGAGAATATTTGAAGAAGACAAGGAATGGAATTTAATTCTAAAAAGTAAGTACCATCTTACCTCCCTAGAGGACACTTTAAACTCCCAAGAAGATATCTATGGTTCCTTCATCTGGAATAGTATTTGTAAAGGGAATAATCTTGCTAGAAAAGGCGCTAGATGGAAACTGGGAGATGGCAGGAAGATAAGTTTTTGGGATGATATTTGGCTGAAGGAAAAACCCCTTAATGATAATCAAGAGTGGTCAAATGCTATTCAGACCTGCAAAGAAACTATAGGAGAGAAGGTGTATGATTACTAGAGAAATGAGAGTTGGGTTGATTTAAGACACATAGATGAGAATCTTAACCCTGTGAATAAGAAACTTGACAATTGGTTCCTGAGAGAGAATATTCAAGACAGTCTCATTTGGGGTCGAGAAGCTAATGGAAGGTACTCTCTCTCTCTCTCTTCAGCTTTTGCCCTCCTCTCTAAGCTGGAAGAAAGCCCATTTTTCTCTCAGGTATGGAATTCAAATCTTATACCTAAAATTAACATGTTTTTCTGGCTGCTTGTTCAGAACAGAATCCTAACTCTGGATAATCTCAGTAAAAGATGTTTTAATATGCCCAATAGATGCTTTCTTTGTTGTGCTGAAGAGGAAAATTGTAATCACTTAATGATTAATTGCTCCTATACTAGAATTGTGTGGGATTCTATCTTCAAAAAGATGAACATGGAATGGGTGAAACCTCAAAGTATCAAAGATTTTGTTAAACAATGGTATTGTCCCTTCCTAGGCAAAGAAATAAAGAGACTTTGGAAGTTGATTCTCCCTCAATTTACTTGGAGAATCTGGAAGGAGAGAAATAATAACCTGTCTTCCGTGATAAGCACTCTCATCATGAGAATGTGGCAAATATAGTTTGCAAAAGCTTAATGGAAAACTTTAGAGGTCCAATCCCTAAAGACCCTCAAAGAAGGAATAAATCCCAAGACATAAGTGAATTTATTAAATGGGAGGAAAATGATAACATAACTAATAAGACCAAAATCAGAGAAAATATTGTCAGGACTACTCCCCCGAAGGGTTGGATGAAGGGCAACTTTGATGGAGCTGCTAAAGGGAATCCTGGGAAGGCTGGGGTAGGAGGGCTCATAAGGGATTGGAATGGAAAATGTGTTGGAGCTGTGGATACTCTTCTTGGGATTCAAACGAATCATGTGGTAGAAGCTCAAGCTGCTCTCGAAGTGGTTAAGCTGGAAAAAGAGTTGGGAAGCTCGAAGGTTTGGCTAAAAGGGGATTCCTTAAATATAATAAACTGCATTTAAAGGCAGGAGTGCCCCTTCATGGACTATAGCCCATATTATTGAAAAAATAATTACAATCCTCCAAACCTTCCAGGAAAATTTTATTTCCCACGTTTACAGTGAAGGAAATAAGCCGACGAACGGTTTGGCGAATATGGGGACCCATAGTGACATCACCCAAAACTGGATCGGAGAGGAAAATCTCAAAAATGATATGAGGAGTCTTATCAATTATGATGCACTAAACCATAGGGAAGGTGTAATCAATATTAATTATGATAAGGACACTTAATGTTTCGAGGCGAGATAATTGTCAGATGAGTTGTGATAGTGTCATGATTAAGCATAAACCACATGGATTGTGGGTCATTTTTGGCAAAGCTATTTGAAGCAACTAGAACATAGATGCTACTATCCATAAGAGAAAATAGAGATCTTCGAGCAGGATGGGTGGTGGTTTGAAAAGAGAGGAGTCGCTGGACTGTGAGAAGTGGAGTCAGAATAAGAAGGTTTGGAAAAAGTTGAAACATGGTGGTGTTACCCCCTACCTGTAAAAATTGCACGGCTTCGACAAAGACAACCAAGAGTTTTGTTGAAGGTTGGGTGAATGGAAAAGTCAATCTAGGTGGTAAGTCTTTCCCGCTCACTCTACGTCTTTTGGCAGAAATTATGGGTTTGCCTTCAAAGGGCATGAAATTTTACAGGGATAACAAAAAAATGGGGATGCAAGCTTTTAAATTGTTCCCAAAAAGTGTTGAAGAAGAAGCTCTGATGAACAAAGGGACGAGAGACTATGTGAATATTTAAAAAATCAAGAGCATCTGGGCCAAAATCTTGACTGTTATGATTGAATATTTCACCCTGGATGGGCGTTACTCTAAGATTTACAATTTGCATTTTGTGTTGGTTAACCATTTTAGGCATAAGAAGAAATTTTCTTTCCCTTACTTCCCGCTTAACTCGCTGAATAATAGCATTGTGGATAATAGGAAGAAGGCTACCAACCCTGTTCTGTATGAAGGGTTGATCATGCTTATTACGGAGTATGCTCGAGATAGGATCCCTGACCCGATACCCAAAAGGGTAAAAGGGAAAAGGAAAAGAAATAATGAAGGTGGTAAAGAGGAAAAAACCCAGAAGAGGGATAGGAAAAAGAAGAATAAAAACAGGGAAAGAAGGGAGGACATGGAAGCCCAGATTTCAACCCCTAAAGGGGATGAGAAGGATGTTAACCTTGAAGAGAACGATGATGATCAAGCCAAAGATATGGAAACCTCGGATGTCAAAAGCCAAAACCCTGATACAGAGGAAAATGAGGAGAATGTTGAAGGGGTAGAAGAAAAGGAAAAAAACACTGATGGAGAAAGGGAGGAAGAGGATAAAGCCGAAGAAAAAGATGACCAGAGCAATGAAAATGAAAATGCCAGAGACTAGAGGAATTCCGGGGTTGGTGAAGATGAGATGACCACCAAAGACCATAGCAGAGTTAATACAAATTCCAATGGGCAGGACAAGGGTACCACTGTGGGTTTTGATCATGATGATCCTATTCATCAGGTGGTTAACAATAAAAAGGGTCATGACATCAATATGGAGAAGTGGATAGCGGATGATATCCAAGAAATGAAATAGCACCTAAAGGCTCTGGAGGATACTATGGAGCCCTTAAAAATTAGGCTGGAAAAATTGGAAATAAATTTTTTTATGGAGGTAAATAGAAATAACTCAGATGAAAGCCTGACAGCTAAGATCAAAGCCATTCTGGAGGAGAAGCTGAAAGACATGAACGAAAAGATTAGTTATAATGGGCACATTATTAGTGAAGTTTTGAAGCACAGTAATGAGGGACTTAAAGTCTCAGTTATGAACTTGAAGGCCATTTATAATTACTTGGAGAGCAAACTGTTGGAAAATACTACTATCACTTTGGCTAATGATGTTGGGAGCTCTGGACCTGGAACTAGAACTAGAAGCAACCTCAAACGAATGCTCCCTGAAACCCCTAAGGAGCTGAAAAGTATCAAAAATTCTATCCAAAAGATGGAGGATATGCAGAAAGAGGCCGAGAAGGATATGCAGCAAGAGGCCGAGAAGGCCAAGAAGAACAAAAGGTAGCTCCTAGTCGGTTGCTGATAGTTTGTTGGTCGTTGTTCTGTTCTTCCAGCTCTATTTTTTCATCTTTTGGTTTCTTAGCTTGTTGGTTGGGGTCCTGCCTTTTGTCTCGTTGCAGACTTTCATTGTATGTCTGGGCTGTTAATGCTTATCTTTTTTGAGAATCTTTTGTAAATGGTTTCGGGGCCCATTCAAAACCTGTATTTACATCTATCAAAAATAGTGTCATGTAATCACAGAGCTTCCATATATGTTGTTGTTGCAGTAGTCACTATGTCACAAGCTCTCTGATCACTACTCTGGAAACCACTGTGTTTAGCACTATTTTTACATTTTAAATCAATGACCTTACTTGCATAATTCATTCTCTGTTTCAATACCCTTCTTTGTGTTTGGTCGTTCAATGGAAAAATGAGGTATCTTCATTTAATAGCTTGTCCACTGCATGCTACTCACTGTATGCTACTCTCTTTCATGATGGTTGGATCCTCTCTCTGTGTTCATGACCCCCTTAATATTATTGCCTTCACAGTGAATGTCACTGTTTACATCATGCAAATGCAACGTTGTCATTCCATGTACAGTATTGTGACAGTAAAACCCTTAGTCAAGCCTTGCTCTTTTCTTTCCACATCCATTTCTTGTTGTACGTGAGTGACTGCTTTGCATAATTGAGAATCACATTTCCATGTACTCAAGCATCTTCTTCTTTGTACTACTATACTTGGCACTAGTTTTGATCCATGGTCATCACTGTAACAACAAATATCACAGTTTTTAATACCATTGTAATAAGATAAGCTTATCATTTCTTCTTCATGATTGATTTTTATCAATGGTCTCTCTACATTTTAAATCACTGTTTTGAGTTCTTGGATCCTTCATTTTTTCATTGTAGCATTATCTTTTTGTCATGGCATTGATAGATCTGATAAAATGGTGAAACATAGTGGACAGTTTCCAATGCCAGTGACTGTGTCATGAGACAGCCAAAGACTCTCAAATACAATGATATGGGACAGCTAACATATGATAAATCTGATAGATCAGTGAATAGACTTTCTTGTAGAGTTGTGAATGTACTTCTCATAAAACATTGTAAAGACTTAATGAAGAGTAGCACAATGAAAATATCATTGTTAAAACAGAGAAAGCACCTTTGAGACAGTGAAAATAACATTAAAGAGGGAAAGAAACTCATCAAACAACAGACAAACTCTGATGGAGTAGTAAAATAACCCCCATCGAACGATCAATCTGCCTTAAAGGATTTTTATATCTCAGGGTTTGAATCTTTCTTTGAAAACCTACCTCCTAATGTTCATCCCATCTTGAAGTTAGTTCTTGTCTATTAAAGACTTCTCTATGACCATTCTAACTTGCTGTTACTCTTGAGATTCATTGTTGCCCATGAGTACCCTCCTCTTTGGCTGCTCTAAATATCCCTTTTGTAAATAAGCATTGTTGTTCCACATTAAATCTCACTGGTCCATGCTCAGAATCTGTGTATTCTTCCCCCATCTACTGTTTTTTTATAAAATTCATTGTTCTTCTTCGACAAGTCTCCTATTTTATCGATGGACTGCTGCTCTAAGCGTGGACTTGGGCTTCTTCAATGAAACATCATTGTCCCTTTATGAATAACTGTTGTTACCTGCTAATGAAACCCTTGTTTATGCATTATGAATTCATGAACTAAAATAGTCCTCTTCATTAAAACTTGACATCACTTGTGAACATATGCCCATTTTGCCACAAAACTTGTTGTTCATTAATGAATATGCCTTTGACCATGATTTACGCTGCTCTTTGCCATGATTCGCCTTTCTTTCCTCAACATATGCTGCTTCTTTCAATCAAAACTTGTAGCTCTTTATCTGATCCGTTGTTCACTCCTTCAAAATCTGGGCGCTCATTATGTTATTTGTTATCCACTCCATCAAAATTGCCGCTCTTCTTAAGTAAATATGTTGTTATACAGAGATTTGGCTTCTCAGTTCTTGGCCCGTTTGGGGCTGGAATTAGATTGGAAATGGCATTATCTAATTCTGGATAATGCCAAATTTCATGTTTGGGTCCATGAATAAAAATGGAATTGGAATTACGAAATTCTCATTTTGCTATAAAATGGGCATATCAATCTTCCACTTAAATAGGTGAAATTGGAATTCCAATTTTTACAAAAGTAAATTTAATATCTTGTCAGATCCATGACATGATAGATGTATCAATGTGTGTATATGTGCGTATATGTATATATATACACAAATGTGTGTATCTGTGTGTATGTGTGTATGTGTATACATGTGTGTATATATACGCATGTGTGTATATGTATATACATGTGTATATATACACATATATATACATGTGTATAGACATGTGTGTATAAATTCATACACACATGTGTATATATACACATGTGTGTATGTATATATACACACATGTGTGTGTATATGTGTAAATATATATATATATACACAAATGTGTGTATGTGTGTATACACACATGTATATACATGTATATAGTTATGTATACACATATGTGTGTATATATATACACATGTGTGTATGTGTGTATATATACACACAGAGACAGTATTCAAAAAATTAAGAAATAAACAATTAAAATTATTTATGCATCTTCTTAGTCATCTTCCAGGTGAACCAAACGGGTCCAGCCCATATTCCGGAAATCATTTCTAGGATATGTATCTTCCAGGATTGTAGCATCTTCTAGAATTGACCATGTCCAACATTTGGTATTTCAGCACCCAAACGAGCCCGAATGAAAGAGTTGCAAGAGCATTGTTGCTTTCAACTCAACCAACGAAAAACTAAACCCGAGTTGCCTTGTGGGGTCAAGTCAATGAAGAAATTTGACATTGTGTTTTTGAAATTTTGAAAAAATAAAGCTTTTTGCATTTGGTAATAAAACAAAAGCATTAATTGACACGAAGCAATTTTGTAATCATCTTAGCAGTTTGAAATCTTTTTCAATGATTACATATTCTCCCTAGCAAATTAAATAATCTTATGTCTACATGAAGTGATGATTTTGTCCATTATGTCTATATGAGAAGGCCATTAATAGAAAATGACGACTCTTCATCTTCAAGATGTTATAAGTGAAGCTTCCTACCCTAATGAGAATTGGGGATGTTACTTAAACATTGGTAGGCCTTTGTTAAGAGTATCTCTTGTAGATACCCTCCTATATTTTCATTTTTAACTAATATAAGCAAAGAGTAGGAAAGTAGTGGAGTTGTAGACATGTAAAAGTGTTGGGCCTTTGAGTTGTTGATGTCATGGATTCCAATTAGTCCTTGGGATAATAACACACTCATTGAGACTAGGAACTTAGTGGTATGGGGATTTTGGCTCACTCTTAGAATATTTTTCCATTTTAAGGGTTTTTCTACATGAACACATTGTGTTTAATTGATATCCATGTTTGCTTATATTGTTTTTGATCTCTTTAAATAGTTTTTTCATAAATGTTTGCATTGCTAGTTAAAAGATATTGACTTTGTTAGCACTCTAACCTTGATAACCAAGAAATAGATGTGTTAGCTTAGTGTTTAGTTTTATAATTTGTAGTTGAGCTAATCAAGGAACATCCCCAATAATTTTTAGATCATTTTGATCAAATAACAATTTTTTTATTAAATCATTCCTTGTCAATATACCTTCACACTTGAATATGTAACTATACCTTGTCCTCAATAATTAATTGACATGTGACCTAATGTTAATTGTGGCCTAATTTTTATATAGTCATGGTGCAGTCAAGGATGAAGGGAACTCAAAGAAGTCTATCCAATCCTTGCAGCATGAGTCACACAACGGAAACAACAAGTAACAACAGAGAGATATGCAAGATCAGTCTTCTTTATTATCAGAAAATAATATACAAAGGATATGCAACATACAGTCATACATGTAAGGCATACATGTCTGATTACAATCAGAATTCCCTACAATATCCTTACCATTCAACTACAACAAGATAATCTTATGAGAGTTGCCCCTTTAGGAATAAATTCATAAGCTTATAAAGCCTTCACAAACAACAGGTCGGCCTAGAAAGATCACATTTCCCAAGAACAAAAAAATGTATTACAAAATATAGGTCAAGACCCAAATCATCAAGATCTACTTCCAATGAAAGAAATAAGAATCACGATCCCTCTAGTAGGTCGTCCACAAACATAATATCATCGAGAAATGAGTTGTTAAGCTTCGTCGATCAGAAAATCCTTCGCAAAATTGGAAAAACACAAACTAGACAAAAAACATGAAGAACGGTATAGTCCCGCCAAAAAGTTGCAATATCTCATGTGCAAATTAACCAAATGAAGCATGAACCTAGAGAAAGGTTCCACATGATGCCACAAACATTTTGTAAGGATTGCAACTACAAAATATCCAAACTGAACAAACACAAAAAGAAACTCAGAGACATATCAAACAAGAAAAAAGAAAACAACTATTTTTGCTTGATGCAAGATTGCTAAGATCCCAAGATGCTCCTGCATCAGACACCCAGGGTTATTTGAAAAGTGAGCCTCTCACTTTAATGGGGCTAAAGTAAAACCAAGATTGTCAACCTCGGCTTGAGAAATCCACGAAGAATCTTCCACTGGTATGTCCTTCCATTTGACAAGATACTCTATATATTGTTTACCTCTTGCACTTCTGCCAATTCTGCTATCCAAAATCTTTGCTATCTCATCCATCTGCTTCTTAGGATACTGTTGTTCAACAACTGATCTATTACCGTCAAAAAATTTGACTCATGATACTCATACAAGTTTCCAACATTGAATATAAGTGATATATCCATGTCCTAGTAATTCCACTTCATATGTATTTCCTGAATCAAATTTCCTTAAGATCCTACACAGTCCAAACTTCCTCATCTTCATCTTGTTATATGTTCCAACACGGAATCTCCCCTTCTTCAAATATATCATTACTTCATCCCCTACTTCAAATTTTTTATGTCTCCTTTTCATATCTCCTCTCTCCTTATATGTCTAATTCATCTCCTCCAAATGGTGTTTTATCTGAACATGTAATCCATTCATGTGTTCTGCAAATTATTTTGCTTCAGCACTCGTCTTGTTCTAATGACTAATATCCCTCAATTCTAATACTCCCTTAGGATTAAAACCAATAACCATCTCAAATGGTGTCATCCCTATACTCATATTCACTAAATTGTTATATGCAAGTTAAATCCCAATTTCCAAGCTTTTCTCCAACCAAACATCTCAATAAGTTTCCCAAACTCTTGTTCACTACCTCTATTTGTCCATCAATGTGTGGATGAAACGTAGAGCTAAACTTAAAATCAGTCTTCATCTTCTTCCAAAGTGTCCTCCAAAAATAACCAACAAATTTACTATCTTCGTCTAAAACTATACTCTTAGGCAATCCATGCAATGTCACAATCTCCTTGAAAAATAAGTCAACTACATGTACTGCATATGTTGTCTTCATACAAGGAATGAAATGTGGCATCTTAGAAAATCTATCTACCACCACCAATATAGAAGAAATACCTCTTTGTGTCTTCGGTAACCCAAGTACAAAATCCATGCTAATATCCTCCCAAGGTCTAGTTGGCACTATCAAAGGTGTATACAATCTAGTATTCTGACTACTTCCTTTGCAACTTGACAAAATCTACATCCTTGAACAAACTTCCTTACATCTGTATGAATATGTGGAAAAAATTAATTCTCACTCACCAAAGTCATTGTCTTGTCAATACCAAAATGTCCAAATAATCCTCCACAATGCTTTTCCTTAATCAGATTGTCTCTCATAGAACTCCTTGGTATACACAAATTCCTCTGAATAACATATCATCCTAAATGAAATAGTCCAACCATTTGCTTTGGTCTACAACAATAGGTTATATGAAAGCTTTCCAAGGTTATGCAAAATCAGGGTCTTCCTCATACAAAGTCTTCAACTCATCAAATCCCAACACTTCAACTCTCATCTCTGTCAGCAAATTTCTTCTTCTACTCAAAGCATCAACAACTTTATTTAATTCATTACTCCTATGTTTCAACACAAATGTATAACTCTGCAAAAATTCAACCCATCTCATGTCTCTGATTCAACTTACCTTGACTATTCAAATATTGCAATGCTTGATGATCGGTATATAAAACAAATTCCTTAGGAAATAATTAATGTCTCCATTTCTTCAAATCTTGATCTATGGCATAGGATTCTTGATCATAAACTAAATATCTTCTCTTAGAATCATTCAACTTTTCACTAAAATAAGAAATAGGTCTACCTTCTTGACTTAACACTACTCCAATTGCATTCCCACTTGCATCATAATCCACTTGAAATACTTTATTGAATTATGTTAAAGCTAACATAGGTTGTCTAGTCACCTTTTGTTTCAACAACTCAAAACTCCTATTTGCTCCATGTGTCCACTTGAATTCTTTTCTATCTCCTCTCATTGTCTTAGTCATAGGATTACAAACTGAACTAAAATTCCTTATGAAATTTTGATAGAAACTAGACAATCCATGAAATGATTTGACTTCTCCAACACTATTAGGTGTAGGCCAATCAACAATTGCTTTTACTTTCTCAGGATCCATTTTCAATTCTTCTGCAAATATCACAAAACCCAAATATACTATCTCTTCCCTCATGAAAGAACACATCTTGATGTTTATTAGCAATTTCTCTTCTCTCAATCTCTGCAATACTTGTCTCAGATGCAACAAATGATCTTCCTTACTCTTACTAAAAATCAGAATGTCATCAAGATAAACAATCATAAATTTACCCAAGAATTTAGTCAATACCTCATTCATCAATCTCATGAAAGTACTTGATGCATTACTCAATCTAAAAGCCATCACCAACTACTCATACAATCCTTCATTTTTCTTGAATGCATTCTTCCATTCATATCCTTCTCTGATTCTGATCTGATGATATCCACTCTTCAAATCTATCTTTCTAAAATACTTCGCTCCACTCAAAAAATTCATTGTATCATCCATCCTAGTCAAAGGGAATCTATACTTTGCTATGATACTATTTATAGCTATGGAATTAGTATACATTCTCCATTCTTCTTACGTGCTAATACTACAGCTACTCCATAAGGGATCAAACTTTCTCTGATCAATCATTTCTTCAACAATTCTTTCACTTGTCTATTCAACTCTTAATTTTCTGTTGGTGTCATATGTTGTGCTTCTTTATTAGGGAAACTTGCTCCAATGATTAGATCCATGTAATGACTAATACTTCTCACAAGTGGTAATCCATCAGGTACATTGTCTGAAATTATGTCCTCATACTCTATTAGCAATTCCTTTATTTCCTTCCGTTGTCGTACTTCTATTCCCAAGCCATACTTCTTAGGAATCAAAGCATAACATATATTTTCACTCTTCAAGCCATCCAAGAATTTCCTTCCTTCAACCAAACAAACTCTAACATAGGTACAATTCTCAATCAAAGGAACCAATGCTTGTTTCATCCCATTTGCAACAATAGTATACCTATTCTTTCTTCCATCATGCAAAGCTCGTCTATCATACTACCATGGTCTACCTAACAAGATATGACACACATCCATTGGCATAATATCACAAAGAACTTCATCGTGATAAGATCATATCTTAATTTAACTAGGTATTGATCACTTACCAGTACCTTATGATCATCCTTTATCCATGCTATCTGATAAAGCTTCAAATGCTTCAATTTCTACAACTTCAACTTGTCAACCAACTCCTCAGAAGCTAGATTATCTGAACTACCACTGTCAATGATCACTTTGCAAAATTTTCCTTCAAATTTACACCTTGTCTTTAGCAAACTTCTTCTTAGCAATAGATCTTGACTTGTCTCTTCATGATATAGGATTCTCCCCACCATTAGGGATTCAGCATCCTTTGGTTGATTCAAAGATTCAGTAGTTTCCCTCTCTACATAAGCAAATCTACCCTTATTCTCTGTCTTTTTCTCATAATTACCTTGAGTGCACTAAAAGGCTCGGTGTCCTTTTCCACCACACTTGAAACATGCTCCTCTGAACACTCTTTTGTCATCCCTTCTATAGTTGCTTGATCCACTTCCTCTCTAAAAGTTTTTGTCATCTCTTCGGTATGAATTTTTCTCTCAAAATTTAGTCTTTCCTTTGATCTGATCTGAATAAGATCTTCCACCATTCGATCTTCCTCTCTGAAATCTTCCACCTCTTCCTCTTTGTCTTAGCTCGTGCCTTTTGTTCAACTTCTCTTAAGCTTTTAGGGCATATTGGTAAGCTTCCTCTACTCTCTACAATTTCACCAAACTAATCTCATCTTGAATAGATGTCCTCAAACCATTCAGGTACCTTGCAACTCTTTCAACATCATCATCAGAATGACCAGATCTGATATCCAACCTATAAAATTCCTCATTATATTCCTTCACATTAAGATCATTTTGCTTAAGATTCTACAACTTCCTAAAAAAACTTACTTGGTAATCAACAAGTAAAAACTTAGCTTTCAATTTGTTCACCATCTGATCCCATGATCTGATTTTATCCTTGTCTCTTCTTTGTCTATCTATCTGCAAATGTTCCTACCATAAAGATTAATGTCCTCTCAACTTCATGGATGCATATTTCACTTTCTTATCCTTATTTGTACCTTCATAACCAAGTATTTTCCATCTCTGTGATCAAATCTAGCAATTCATCTTAATCCAATTTTCCATCATAATCAAGTGGATTGAAATGTGGTCTTGCTTTCACTCTAGTTAGGGATTTTATAAACCTATCATCTCCTTGTTCAAGTTTAGGTTCAGGTTTCTCTTCACCTCCTTCGGCTGTTTCTTCATTTCTTTCTTCTTCTTCATCACTTACATCCTCAATATGTCGACCTCTTCTCTAGGCCATATCCACAACTTCTAACCTACCTGTAATTTGTCTCAACATATCCAACACAACTGGATCTAAATCTCTCCATCCACCTCTAGAATTTCCTCCACGACCCATCTTACACGAATCCTCTGTAATTGTGGGTCAGACACTCTCTCTGCCACCCCACAACAAATCAATCTAGGACTTTGCAAGCTCAAGAACAATGATATACTTCAACAGAATCGAAAACTCACTTTGAGACCACTTGGTGCAGTCAAGGACTAAGGGAACTCAAAGAGGTTTTTCCAATCCTTACAACATGAGTCACACAATGGAAAAAACAAGTAACAACAAAGAGATATGCAAGATTAGTCTTCTTTATTATCATAAAATCATATACAGAGGATCTGCAACATGTAGTCATACAAGCTTGATTACAATCAGAATTCCTTACAATATCCTTAGCATTTAGCTTCAGCAAGATAATCTTATCAGAGTTGCCCCTTTAGGAACAAATTTATAAGCTTATAAAGCCTTCACAAACAACAGGTCAACCTTGAAAGATCACATTTCCCAAGAACAGGAAAACGTATTACAAAATATAGGTCAGGTTCCAAATCATCAAGATCTACTTCCAATGAAAGAAATAAGAATCGTCATCCCTCAAGTAGGTCGACCACAAACATAATATCATCGACAAATGATCTGTTAAGCTTCGTTGATCGGGAAATCCTTTGCGAGACCCAAAAAACACAAACTGGTTGGAAAACATGAAGAACAATATAGTCCCGCCAAGAACTTGCAAGATCTCATGCGCAAAGTAACCAAATGAAGTGTGAACCTGGGGAAAGTTTTTGCATGATGCCATGAACACGTTGTAAGGATCACAACTACAAAATATCCAAAGTGATTTAACATAGAAAGAAACTTGGAGACAGATCAAACAAGAAAACATAAAACAAATATTTTTGGTTGATGCAAGATTGCCAAGATCCCATGATGCTCCTACATCAAGCCAATATCTACTCGAGAATTGCCCATTTGGGTAGGCCAAATCCTCTTTCTAGATACCAAAAGGTTATATAAGTGACATTTTGAAATTCACAAATAAGAAAGGATTCTTCTATATATGGAAACTAACTTGTCTTATTTTTGGATGGAGAAGTTCCCTAGTTGGTGGGACTACATTCATTTTGAATGTATCCACATCACACACTATGAGTGGTGATCTTTTATGATAGCTTGGAAGAATCTACCTTTTGGTTAAGGTTCAAACATGCACATACTTAATAAATGAGTGCAAACTATTAAGTCTTAAGCGTCATCAACTCAAAAGAGAAAATAAACCACGTACTTGGGACCAAATCTTCTAAATCTATTTGAAATGAATTGCAATACATTTAATTTACACTAAATAATTGTTAGTATTTGGCAACACTATGTGTTGGCAAGAAATTTTACTTGTTATGGATATGCACATCTAGTTAGAGCATGCAACATTTTGGGATGGGGCCAAATGTAGTATTACATGTGATTTGTGTGTTGCATTATTTGAGAGCATGTGTCGCAATGTTTACATTGCATTATTTGGTAGGTCCCATCTACATTAAAAATTATTGCAAATCTAGATGGTGTTTGTATTATAAATTGGGGTTAGAGCTATGAAATTATGGTGGTTGTACTCTAATTTATTCCAAATAAATATATCTCTATACTTAAATGTCTAAGTGGTTATAAATTGTAATGAAAATGTTTAAGACATTTTAAAATTAAATGTAATTTTTTAAAATGAATTTTAACCTCCAAACCAATTCAATATATAGGATTTATTGTCTTTATATTATTATAAGGCTGTTAATTTATATATTTTTAGCTTTTTTTCATTTATAAATTGGATCAAGATACATTTTTAGAACAATATATATAGTCATTCTTTGTCAAAAAGATGTTGAAGACTCTGTATTAAGTTGCATACAAAAATTTCATAGTCAATTGAGTATATCTTAATGACTGAGACATCCTTGAGGCAATTTGGAACATCTTAAAAAAATCATAGAACAAAAGAAATTTTGAAAAAAAAATCTTTTTGCATTTGGTAATAAAAAAAAAGCATTAATTGACACGAGGAAATTTTGTAATCATCTTAGCAGTTTGAAATCTTTTGCAATGATTACATATTCTCCCTAGCAAATTAACTAATCTTATGTCTACATTGTTGGAGATTTACTTATGGCAGCTCGTTGATTGTATGTTTGTCATTGATGACAACGTATAATATACAGTAGTGTTATGTATGTACTTATCAGAATGATGTTATCAAGCCTTGCATGGTTATATTCATGTTGTATACATGTTTATGTTTTGTTCATACACGCAGACTCAGATATGAAGTTTCAGTTGTGTTGTGTAATTCTGTTAGACGACAGTTACAGTTTCTGGAGTTTGTCTGTACAGAGCCGACGTATTGCATTGGTTCTTGAGTTGCGCCTATCTTTGGGATATGTGTGTGTATATTCAAGTTTAGTTATGAGTTGAAGATAGTTATCTAAAGGCACTAGACATGTTTCAACAAGATTGCAATGTTAGAGTTAATTTGGTGAGGCCGGCTTTGTGAAGCGTCGAGTCTATTCAGTTTATATTGCGCGGTTGTAATTATGCTTGCGTGGTTAGTTAAGCTGACAAGGATGTTATGAAGAGTTGCCTAACAGGTCTCATGATCTCATACTTTGAGGAAGATACTTATATTAGTTCATTTGTGGAACGCTAAGTGTTAATGAGAAGATAAGAGACAGAAAATGTACAGAGTAGAATATTAGTTGTGTTTCATTCATCAAGGATCTATGTGAAGAAGAAGTGAAAGATTAAAATTCATTGGAACTGATCAAGGCAGCAGGTCTACTCTACAGTTCATCATCAGATATAGTGCATATCTGTTCTACAGAAGGTTGTAGCCTTCACCATTGAAGCAGTGAGTCCTCACCCTTAACAGGGTTATTTGTAAAAGACTCCTAATAGGGTCAGACCCTTAACCAGGTCACTATACTTATTGCATTGTAAAGAACAACTCCTAACAAGGTTGCAAGATCTTCTAACAGGGATTATTATAAACAAGTATAGTTCATTGTGGGTGTTAATTCCCA
>MU225256.1:10560262-10582556 GCA_018584345.1 Thuja plicata | reverse complement strand
CACCCCGAAAAAAAATTTGGGTTTCCTATTTTCTCGGAGAATGGTAAAAACCCTAATACGGTTATCGTTAGGAGTAGCCCTAAAAAGTGAAGCGCATGATATAAGCGTTTTTTAGGGTTGCAAAGATGAGCGATGCGAGTGTATTGTTGGAATGGTTTATGCTGCCGCGATTTGTCTTCAAGGGTTTTGAAATCTTCTGAAAGAACTTGCATTGCAAGTGTATTGTAACTGTAATAGTTTTTTGATCAATACATTGTGCAGGTTTTGGAGTGCTGGGGTTTTTTTACCGAAAGGTTTTCCCCAGGGTATATCATTGTGTCATTCTCTGTTTTCTGTATGCATGGTATGTGGTTGCAATATCTTTGTTAAAGTAGTTAACGAATCTGTAATTGTAAGGATTTAAAAGAATTTGCACAATACTTTCCTATAGAGATTAGCGTAGGAAGTTGTTTCCGCACCTGAGTTTCCTTACAATTTGGGCATGAACCCCCTCCCTCCCCTCGCCCCCTTCAATGCCTTGAAGTGCATTCACCTTATTTGCGCTAGATTTCCGCCCAACATATAGTGCATTCACCTATTGATATGGAATTTCTGGCTTGGGTCTCTACTTGTGCCTTATTTGAGTATAATTTTCACCCTATGGAAATATGACAAACTCCTTATTGGTGTGAGATTTTTGCCCAGCCTAATAGGGGCATTTGAATTGCATTGAATGTGATCGAATGGCAATCGAGAAGGTTCAAACTTAATATGAAATTAAATGCATGAGGCATGATTTGAATTGAAGAAGGCATGAATTAAATCCAAGAGGTTTGATGTAAATGAAGAAGACGTGAATTAAGTGTGAAGAGGTGTGAAGTTAATGAAATAAGGTTTGAATTGATTACATGAAGACTGGAATTAAATTGGAAAAGGCCAAGTCGGCCTAGATTAGAGACACCACCTTTGGTTTCACCCCTCTATATAAGTTGGGTGTTGAAACAATTTAAACGCCCAACTCCCATTGGATCATACACACCTAATTTACAAGTGCAGATCAAGCCTTGTACCCAAAAAATTAGGCAAGATATTAGTCAAGTGTGGAAGGATTGCTCAAATGCAAGACGAGATCTGGAATTAGTTAACATTAAAGATCAAGACAAGGACCCAATATCAACCCAGATTTTGGTGAAAATCATATTTTTGTAAGCTCGAACATCTCCAGATCTGAGTTTTAGACTCAAAATTGTGTTATCAGTAGCAAGGTAAATATCATTTCTTGTGGCAATTTTGAGATGGTGAAAGGTTGTGTATGCACCTTTAAACAAGGAGATTGAATGAAGAATGTGATTATGGTTGAATTGTGATTCATCTTCAACCAATCAGATCATGTCAAGTGTTCCTTATAGAAGAGCTCAACAATATTATGTCCAAATTCATTGAATTTGCCAAAAGGGAAAAAGTCAAATGAAATTATCTTCTAAAGGAAGATTTTTTGTAAGCCCATGTGACATTTTATCATTGGTCAATTAATGGGTGCCCTTTATCTAGTGGTTCATACGTAACCCATTTTCTTACTGGCTCTTAAAAGCAATGTAATTTTCTTATTGGCCCAAAAGGTGGTACTTTGATGTTTGTTAGTGTTAGTTGTGGAAACCCTAATTAGGGCTTTGGTGGATTAATTTAGGTCATTGATCTTGATTTAATATTGGTTACTCATTATACTTTGAACCTCTATAAAAGGTCAATTCAAATCATTTGTAAAAGAGATGAGAGACTTAGAAAAATTATTGCTATAATACTTCCAAAATTGTTCATAATTCATTTTTGGTCTTCATGGTCGATTACTTGTATCATTTTAGAGTATTTTATGGTTTCTACATTTCCTCACTTAGAGTAAGATTTTCATTTCATGTTGAGTAGAAGTAGTTTAGTTGGATGAAAGTGATTGTGAATCAATCTTTGTGAAATTCGCTTAATCCATACCACTAGCTACTTATTGTTTGTAAGTTTGTCTTGTGTGGTCAACTAAAAGTTTAATGAGTTTTACCTTAATTATTGCTTGCACATTGATATGCATCCATTGATGGTGTTAATGTAATGGTAATAGTTTGAACATCTTACATTTACTTTTGGAGATTGCACTAGCTTGGTAGAATTCAATGGCAAAGCTAAGTCTAGTAGAGTCACAAAAATATTCATTATTTCTTGCATCCTAGGATTAGATTAGAATTTTTAAACCCTTTATCCCTTTGCAGTTTGTTTGATTAGAAATAGTTGAAGAGCATACATTGTCATATCTTTCACATTTGTGAACTTGATATCCATTGAATGAACAGTGTAAGTCCCTTTGTGATACCAGCATATCACATCATTATAACTGAGTGAAAGTCCACACTTAGAAGGAACCTTGGGGTTATCTCATTTGATCACCCAATCCATATACAATCCATATACATTGTTTAGCATACAATCTTCCTTGTTCAAGAGAGAGTTGGAGATTTGGTGTTTCATTTGGAATACTATGTATTTGATTCTGCATGTTGAAGTGGTTACAACACTCGCATCAACAAGTCATTTATATAAGAAGTTTTGAACAACCCTTAGTGCACCTTGGGTTGCATTCCACATGAAGTGATTGCCAATACCTAAGGGTTAATGTCTAGACTGCACCTAAATGTTCCTCACATGGTCTGAGTGTAAGTGTGTGAAATAAATGGCAAACATTTTGGTACAGTGAGGGAACTCTTCTTTCTTATATTTTTGAAGCTAGAAAGGATTGCAAAGTCAACTAAAATCTCTAAAATAGTGACTTTATGAAGTAGCCTTGGAGTTCACTAGGGAAGAAGCGCCATAATAAATGACTAGAAATTTGTGCATGGCATTCCTAAAAAAGAGTATTCTTTCTAGAGCTACACATAAAGTTCAACGAGTGGCTAGTCTTGTGGCTTGTGGTTAGGTCGCATGGCTAGGTGTTTTAGATTGGTCAACAAAATTTTGGAAAACTAGTTGGAACATATGATGACTCAATGTGTGTAGAAACTTTCTTCAAGATGTTAAATAGTAATATTGTGAAGCTTGCATAGGTACCTACTCTTCTATGAATGAGAAAAAGCTAAGTTCTTGTAAAGTCCTTGAGTGGAGTTTATTTTGTTAATCTAGTTTCCCATAATAAGGTTGATGGTTAAGGGAATTGTGGAGAAGGGGCAAGACAAAAATTGTAAGAGTTGGCACAAAAGGCTACCTACTAACAAATAAAACTAAAATAATAAGTGATCCCCTTAAATAGAAAACTATCTAAGAAGACATTTGGAACTGGAAGGGGACAATAACTCAGTGGACTGCAAAGTTGCAAGTCAACAAGCATGCACAAGAGCAAGAATCCCCAAAATGCCAAGGTTGTTGGTAGTTTTGGAATTTCTCAAATTAGCACAGGCGCATGTGCAAGAAAGTTTGTAGAACAATAACATCCCTAGCTAGAAATATGCATCTAGATCTTTCTTTCCCTTCCTCCATAGTCCATCCTATTTGTAGCCTATCACTCCAAGAGGCTCCTTCAAAAATATCCTATCCCTCCTCTAAGAGTACAAACATTCAGAGCAGCCTCTAAGCTCTATTGGTTGGCAGAGATCAGCGTTGATGTCAATCAGGAAGCAATTAAATCAATAAATTCAAAATGACTTACTTGAACAGCCAATGAATGTATCCTCAATTGACTTATGACTTAGTGCAAGCAGCTATTGATCTAATTGACATCACTTGATCAGTTTACAAATATGTGAGTCAGGTGTACTTGAACCACAAGTTTGTTACATAATTTGTCATGATCTACAATCTGTACTTCTTGTCACAATGATTTCACCATGAAGTAACAGCTGCTGAGTGGTATGCATACATGCATTACTGAAAGTTGTATCACTTACTGTATTTTAGGAACTGAATGCTATCATTTATGACATCTTCGAATATCATATTAGACTATATGCAATTTTTTAAGAAATCAACAATTTAACATATAAGACAAAGTCACAACAAGTTACCTTGTATTTCAAACATGCATGTGTACTAGGATATTACATACTCTTGTATGCATCTGTAAACTAACTTTAATGTGACTTGAAATGATTCCCAATGCAGTCAGAAAATGAACTCTAATATAACTTTTGAAATGATTCCCACAGCACAGCAAGATCTATGTTGGCCCCAGAAAGCACAATTCCTATTTTTTTGCAATGTAGCCATCTTAAACTATCTTGGAACTGATGAGACAATACTGCAGCTAATCCAATTGCTCCACTTGGCTCCACAACCACCTTCAGAACTTCATAGCACATCTTCATAGCTTCAACAATCTCCCTCTCCTCCACGACAATAACATCATCCACTAGATCTCGTACAACAGGCCTACATCAACATGTCATCTTCACAACCCATATATATTGATAACCAAATTAAATGAACATTTTCCATCAAATGGAATTGCTGTTATATATTTACCATGTCAGATCTCCGAGCCAAGCCCTTAGTCCATCAGCAATGGTCTTAGTTTCAGGAAGAGTTACAATCTGTCCAGCTATTTTCGATCGAGCAGCATCATCTGCACCTTTTGGTTCAGCTGCAAAGATGTGAATATCAGGCTTCAACGCTTTTGCTGCAATTGCCACACCAGATATCAAACCGCCCCCTGTGTTGAGAAGTAAAATTGGGTCAGAAAATCTATCTGAGACATTTATTTTAGCAACTTATCCTAGGGTCTTATCATTGTCATGTTTCAGAATGGTATATCAAATCATTGTCATGTTTCAGAATGGTATATCAAGTAATATACTCCTACAGTAGATGGATTGGCAAGGCCTGGTTTATTCATTGGCTTGTTCATGGGGTTAAAACTGAAGGGGTACAGAATTCAAAATATGTGTAAAGCAAGACTTCTTGTTTCCACCAAGGGGATCTCATATCCTAGGAGCTGTGCTGCTTCAGATGAGGCCCAAAAAATCATTTTAACCTTTTACCATTTAACAAATGCATCAATTGCATTTATAAAACTGGAACTCAAAAATCCATTCCTAGTTTTGTGAAAGATTAAAACAATTATGAATGTAAAATATCTTAGTGAGTTTTAGAAGTACATAATGAGTGCATGTAAGAAGCTACAGGAACAGGAGCATATTTGTAATTAATGTACCATTTATCATGCAGCATGTGATAAAATGCTCAATCCATTTGTTTGACATAAGTATTGATGATCATATTGACTTCATGGTGCTTTTTTGGTGAGTTGCTTATGATTTGAAATAAATGTTTAACTAATATAGAATGAGCAACTGTTTTACATGTTCGTTTCCAAAGTTTGATGTGAGCGAGCTCAGTTGTAATGTTAAAATAATTCAGCCTCTCGAGGTATCTCTCGGCCACGTGATATTTTTGTAAATGGGAGAGATTAATTTAATGACTGATGATGTGCATTTGAAAACAGATGGTTCAATGCACCTATGTCCTAACTTTAAAAGAGAGTTTCAAGGCTACTTCATCAAGAGTAATGTTTTAATATCTTGTTGGCCTAACAGTGTTGTTATTCTTCTTTTATTCCACATTGGAGTTATTTACGTTTTATGTTTAATATTATTATTCCTAATATCATCTGTACATGTATATATTAAACTAAGTTGCTGATCCTTGTATTGGTTCAGGTTCAGGTGTGAGGGTTAAATTCACAGATTTGGTCCAAAAAAAACTTAGGGTTGGGTTTGTTTTGAGTTCATTCATTAAAAAAGTTATTAAAATAATGAAGATATACATACTTACAGCAGTTATTGAGTTCAGAATACCACATAATAAACAAGATCATCATAAAAATATAAAATACTACAATGTTCACAATTCAAACTCAAATTTCATGATATATACTCATTGTTCAAACTTCAATATTAAAATTAAAAATAATTATGTCAACAATCGGCTCTCAGGTTTGAACATCATATAGATCTTCATAAATATTGTCACCACCATTAATAATAGATGATGTACATACTAGCATAATAAAAGAACCACAAGCAATGCCCCTGGCACTTGCATGCTCACTAGCTGGCACATTTTCAACTTCAACTAAGGTAAATTGGGAAGTCGAACCATCCAAGTCTATATCATTTGGCTCGACTTCCCACTTTCTTGTGTCCCAATCCTTATAACTGACTTGTGTGTACAAAAGGAGGCACAGTTGGAATGCACATACACTAAGTCCTTAGTCTTTCTTAAGTGCAGTTGATTGCACTATACTCCGCAAATAAAGAAGTATGTGTTCTAATTGCTCTCAAATGCCAATGAACTAGCAACCTATAAAGACAAAGTTAGAGAGTTTAGAGTTACAAAATTTTGAAAAATCATAGATTATAAATGAAACTTTAACATAAAAAAATTTAAAAAGTTATAAAACATACTTTTGATAAAACTTTGATTGCAAAAGGTTGTAATTGTTGGAATTGTTGGTCATGGAAGTACCACCAACTATGAGCATCCTTCTTGAACTCATCATGAAAAGTTTCAATACTTCGACCATTGGAGTGTACAAAATGAATGAATGAATTCGTGACTACATCTTGCAAATTAGGATTACGAAAGCGTACAAATGTTGCCTTGTGTACTTCAACAACTTTGAAATCTCTATATGGAGCGGTCCTCTTTACCACAAAAAGGATCTCAGTACTATAGTATTTTGGACTCAATGTGAAGGCAAGATGTGGCAGAGTGGTCATTATGTTCCATCTCTCTTACATAATTTTGTGCACCTATTTTAAGAAATTTTTTTCAAAGTCTTGCTCATTCTCATTTATGATGGTCTTTATCTTCTCAATCATTGAGTGATGCCATCATATATCTCTCCCAAACAAAGCCTATCTATGTTGGTAAAACAAATCATATTCAAAATGGGCTCAATGAAAATAAGGAGATATTAGACAAAGCCTCACAAATGTCATCTAGGATCTATGTTTATTGTTTGTTGATCTCTCAATGATGGATTGCCTCCATATGGATCTTTTTTGACTAATGAATATATTAAAAGTGCCTCCCAAACCTTCACAATTTATCTCAAGATTGTGTTGGATGAGTCAAAATAGGTCTCAGCAACCTATGTGAAAATCAAAATTAAAAAAATAAAAAGAAAAAAAGAAAATATAATTTAATTAACAAATTCATCAAATTGAAACATAAATAATAAATGAATCTTAATGTTTCACTTGCCTTCAGCAGCTCCAGTTTTGAGAATGATTTGATTATGGCTTGCAACATGTGGTGGTTGGTGATGAACATTTGGATCTCTTAAGCATACTCCTATTCTATCTAATCAATTTGGTGCCGAAATTTTGTAACATAAAATTGAGGGAGTGGATAGTACAAGGTGTCCAAAAGATGTGTGCATAACACTCAACCAATAAACTATCTACTCTACAATTGTTGGTGTTGTCCATTATGACTTGAACAACATTTATGTTCAACTTCCTTAATGATTGTCATGAGGATGGTAGCAATAAATGTACCATCCTCCACCTCCTCCTAATGTTCACACAAACACTCTTTTTAGAAGACACTACTCAATGACAGTGATCATTGGCTAAGTTTTTTGCATCCTTCCGTCCATTAGAAATAGACACCTTTCTCTCAACCCATGAATCCCTTACAAGGTTCAATGAATTCTTTATAATCTACACATCCTTTTCCTTAAGGTGTTAACCTTCTCAAAACCTAAGCCCGTGCACCCTATTAGAGCCTCATCAAGTGTTTTCACCATTTGTTGTCATTATGGTGAACAAACAACATTAGAATTCAATTCAATTGCATTGATACATCTCTGTGATGTCCCCATCAATTTCACACGAGCAAAAAAACAAGTAAAAGTAAGTATGAACAGCAACTAAAAGAAAAAGCGGTTTAAATGATATATGGAGCAATAGAGGCTAGTAAAGGCAGCATTTAACACAGCAACTAAGGTCTGTAGGACCACAATCTTGTGAGGACCATCAAGGAATGGTAATTAATATGCAAAGCAATGATTATAGACATAAAGGCAAGGGACAAGCACGGAGCGGTGATTGATGTGCTGGAGAGGGCAATTCATACATCATGAAGATTGGCTTAACGATAACAAACACAGTACTTACAAGCTGCAATTAAAAGGTGGTGCTCATAATTTAAAGGACAAGTAGCACACAGCCACCATTATCACATTAAGAGCCATGTAACAAGCATTCAAGTGCTCTCATGTTTACATTGAGCAGTACGAGGCAACCAACGCTCCCAGACAGAAATAAAACTGATAAGATAGAAAACAATAGATTATCACATACTTAGTGATCATGATAACAACATTAATATCACCGCTATAAAGGAATTTATCACATATATTAACTAATCACAGATTAGTGATTAAATAGGGTGTGATTATCTTAAAGAAGTCAAATACAAAGGCGTGATTTGTAATGTCCCCTTTTTTTCCGTAATCTCTCCAGGAGCTTGGTTAGCCTATTTTCCCATCCCAATTGGCTAATAAATTAATTTAAAAGGGATGCCTTCTAGTCACAAATTTAGTTGGGGTGAAACATAGAAAAATTAATATTATTGAATGGTTTATAAAGTTAAAGTCACTTTATATTATAAAGTGATAGTATAAAATTAAAGTGACTTTATAAAGTGGTATTATAAAATTAAAGTGACTTTATAAAGTGGTTTTATACCTTAAAGCAACTTTTGTCCCACATTGCTAAAAGCACAAGCGCTCACCGATTTGATAAGATACAAAAGTGAGGCTATCCTTTCATTTGGGTTATGTTATGAGATTATTTCTAAGTTGTCGGTTTGGGTTTGAGGACGGATTCGGGTTCAAGAATCCGGTTCGTAGATTTGTGAGAAAAAAATTCCCATTATGATTCATATGGGTTGGTGTGTGTATACATATATATGAATATATATATGCATTATATATACAAAAAAAATAAGAGAAATATACATAATTCTAAAACTAAAACATTTCATAGTATGAATCTATGATGCTTGATCATTGATCAATGCCAAATCTCAAAGATAAACATTAAAAATTTAAGTAGTATAACTATTTGATCATTGATCTATGTTCACGATTCTAAAGAAAATCAGCACATTGAATTACTGAATTACAAAATGAAAATTCAAAATATAGTTCATTAAAGTTTGAAACATGATTCAATGTTAATCAATCATGAAAGACTAAAGTTTTCATTTCACAAATCATCAAATGGATTATCAAAAAAATCCTAATCAATGGGGTCTTCAGCAGCTGCAAGTGGCTGATCAACATCATCATTGGAACCCAAACCGGTTCCACTAGCACTAGAGTGTATTGTCTCATCATCATCATCATCATCATCCACATTAGCCAAAGTGGCTCTAGCAAGATCCCGAATGGTCATATCCAAGTCAGCAGTTTCGGGTGCTACATCCCAAAGCTTCTCTGGCCCCTTGTATTTTGGATCCTTTCGTGCCAGGAGGCACACGTTGTTGTGAATATACACCAAGTCTTCTGCTTTTTTTGCAGCCAACCGGTTATGAGTGGATAAAGGAGTAAGTACTCCAATTCCACTCAGCGGCAGAAGAGCTCGCAACCCAGAGAGAAAACCAACAAAATTTAAAAAATACAAGATAAATTCAAGTGTTAAGTGTTAAATTCTACAATGCAAGTGGCCAAAAAAAAAGAAAAAAAAAAACTCATAAACTTACTTGTGATAGAATCTTTATTGCAAGAGGTTGGAGGTACATATAATCTTGCCCATGAAGGTACCACCATTTAATAGCATCCATTTTTCTTTGGTCATTGGCAGCAGTAGGGTTGAGATCGCTTCCTGAGATAAACGATCCAAATTCATTCCTAACATTTACCCCAACTTCTGAATTGCGGAAGATTTTACTTAATGCCCTCCTCTACCCATTTGCAACCTCAACATCTCTAAATGGTGGCACTCTACCTGGAATGCGAAGCATGGGTGCACTATAGTACCTGGGGAATAGAGCATATGCTAGGAGGTGCAAAGGTGTGGCCATCTTGTTCCAATGATGATGAACAATTGCTTCCACCTTTTTGTAAAAGGTGTCCTCAGGATCATTCTCTCTTTTGTATGACCTGGGATATTAAATGATGTTCATGTAACTTATCTTGATGTAAGTTATCATTATGGTAATTTAGAATCTAGATATCTCTCAATAAACAAAGATAGAGGAATGTATTATAACTTACCAATTTTATCTCCTCCAACAGTGTCCATGGAATCATAGACATCCCCGAGGCATGGTTCATCAATGTAAACAAAGCGAAGCATTGACATGATTGGCTCGATGAATTCCAAAACATACTCCACACAACCCCACCAATCATCATCCAATATCGTTGCCTTCACTTTTTGGGCCCTTGCTATATAGGACTGCTTCCAAATGCCCCATTGGTTGCTAATGACCATCTGTGACAATGCCTCCTTTACCTTCAAAAGTCGTCTCAAGACGATTGTGTGAGAGGCAAAACGAGCTTCATCCACCTAAGAACATGTTAATAGTAAGTTAGTAACACATTTAAAATATGTTAACAACACAATATTTTATTCAATTATGCAAAACTAAATAAATTAAATTTTAAAATTTACCTTCAATAATTCCAATCTCGAATAAGTTCTGAAAATTGCTTGTGACATATGGTGATTTGTCACAAACATTTGAATCTCCACACCCTCATATATTTGTTTCACCCATTCTATTTGGGTGCCAATTGCTTTCATCACTAAATTGAGAGAATGGACGGTGCACGATGTCCAAAAGATGTGACCATATCTAGCCTCTACCAAAGCACCTGCAGCCTTCCAAATTTTTGCATTACCGTAATTACTTGGACAACATTGTCATGGCCCACAGACTCTATGGAATCAATGAGAATCTTGGCAATGAACTCTGCATCTTTTACTTCCCCTTCACAGTCAACCGCCCTCAAATAAATTGACCCCTTGGGGCATACAACAATTACATTGATTAATAGACAGTTTTTGCAATCTTTCCATCCATCTGAAACAATAGGCACACCCGTTTGAACCCATAAATCTCTTATTGGTTTTAGTTGGGCCTCTACATTTTTTCTATCACTATGTAATAAGGTGGTGCACAACTTTTCATATCCAGGGCCTTGGTAATCAGAAGGTGCATTATTTATTGCTTGCACCAGCTCCCTCCAATAAGGTGATCTCACTAAGTTGAATGGAACACCATTCGCAAAGAGGCAACGCCCAATTTTCGATCAGCAATATCTCTTAACTCATTTTGAAATGCCCTATCTAATGGGCCTCTCTTGCGAGTGGTGATTTGTGGTAGTTCTACATCTTCATCATCCCTAGAAGGCATAGGCAAGAAGGGATGTGATCAGTGTTACTCGGAGACCCGTCTCCCCCCTCCAGACGCGTCTCGGAGACCGAAACGCATCTCGGAGACTTTTCGCGTCTTCGGAGACTTCAAAAATGGTCGGAGACTTCATGGCAAAGTCTCCTGAAGAATCGAAGTCTCCTATTCCAAAAAAAGAAGTCTCCCCCACGTCTCCTAATTAAAAAACAAATTTAAAATACAACATTAAGTCATTTTATGATTTTGACCCTTATTTGAATGTTTCTTTAGCAAGGCCATTTATGATTTAACATTTTTAATAAATATTAAATAGACAAAATTCAAATAAATAAATGATTCCATGTGTGAAAGAATCAAGACAATAACAGATGCTAGAGATCCTTATTTATATCCTTTGATAGAAGAAAAACTACATGGAAGATGGAATAAATTGAACACACCCCTTCATTGTGTTGCATATGCCTTAAATCCTAAATGGCATAATACAGAAGAGACCAAGAAGAGGGCTCCACATGAGGATAGAGAGGTAATGAATGGATTTTGGGCTGCAATAAAAAAGATTTATGGTCGAGGTGAAGAGGCTTCGATTATAAGGAGTCAATGGAATAAGTTTTCACGTGGGCAAGGTGAATTTACATCAATAGAAGCTTTATATGATATGCGAGCAAAGAAAGACCCTATAGAATGGTGGTGGAACCATGGAGGTGATACTCCTGAGTTGCAATCATTTGCAATAAGATTGCTCTCACAAGTGGCGAGTTCTTCAGCTAGTGAGAGGAATTGGAGTACTTATGGTTTTATTCATTCATTGAAGAGGAACCGATTGGGGTCAAAGAAAACAGAGAACCTGGTGTACATTCATAGCACACTTCGCCTTATGTCTTGTGTTGATCCTACATATATGGAGGGTCCTTCAGCAAAATGGGACCAAATTGCACATGATGGATATGCTGCAATCATGGTGGAAGAAGAAGTTGAACCATATGGCCTTAATGAATTGCCCCTAGTTATACTACGATCAAAGGAACCTAGGTTGGAGAGTGATGAGTTTCTGGACAGCATCATAGCTGAAGACCTTGAGATGGATGATCACAACCTTGTGGAGTAGATGAGATAGATAGATTTCTGATTTTTGTTTAAAGTTTTGAGTTTTTTGTTTGCATATCAGCGATTTAGCATCAAACTATATATTTTTGAATTTTAAATTTCAATATGTAATGATAATCTCAGCGATTATTAATCTGATTATTGATATGATGATGATCATATGCGATATTCAGAAATCAGATATGACTATGAGATATGCAATAAGAGTTTTGAACTTTTGAACTATTTGACTCTATATTAATATGACATTACTATTTCGTATTAGTCTTTGACTCTTTAAACTTTTAATATTCAACGTTCATAACTTCATACTTATAACTTTCCATTGTTCTTGTTTTCAAAGCACTATGTTATGAATCTATGGTTTTTCTTAAAAACTATTAAATTATATTTTAAAAACAATTTGCCGTCTCCAAGTACCCCCGTCTCCTATTTTTGAAAAATAGGCGTATCGGTACCAGAGACCTCAAAGTCTCCCCGTCTCCGGGTAACCTTGGATGTGATCTAGTGGTTGGTTGAGTGGATGGTGGTATTGTTTTTTGTTTCCCGGTATAAGCACCTTGTTTCCTTTTTGAAACTAATTTGCCAGCATCTTCTTGTTCTTTTACAAAGGTTGCTATTTGTGCAGCTGACAACCCCTTCTTATCTGGCCCTGGGCCTTCACACATGTTAATCCGTTGACCCCCAAGGCCAAAAAAATTAAATTTTACTCAGGAGTAGGACTTCTATATTGTGTGGCAAATATTACATTTCCATATAAACCCCTCACCTCCAGGACATTGAGAAATTCTTGTAGTGTGTCTACAAAAAGGAGACCCTTTATCAATTCTAAATTTTTGAGACCCCTCCCCACTCACTGATCCATGACTACTCATTGTATGATTGTTGCAATCTATAACAAAAATGAAATAAAAACATACTTCAAAACTTATACAAAAACTTAAAAAAATTAAAACTTTTCAAAAACTTGAAATAATCTATCAAAAAACAAAAGAATATGGTTGAAATGCATACCTTGATCACTCAAATCTGTTTTTTGGAAGGTATTTGTCACTCCACAATTGATCTCCTTCGAATACAATCACCTCACTTCAAACTTGCAAGAATGAAAGAGCAAAATGAGAGAAAAATAGAGAGCAAATGTGACATGAAATGTGTTTGGAACTTTGGAGGCTCCATAATAAGGGTCATTTTAGGGTTAGAAATAATAATAATAATAATAAAACAACTTTTAAGTGGCTTGGACCCACTTTCTATCATGTCTGGTTGTGGATCCGCGCGGGATCCTCAAGGGTCCACGCAGGATCCCCATGGGTCCGCGCTGGATCCGGGCAGGGTCCGGAGCTAGACCCACAAATCCAGATCCGAACCTTGCCCAGATCCAGCGCAGACCGGTCCGCGAATCCGAACCCGGACCCGAATCCAGGGTCCGAATCTGGTAACTCATTCATTGAAGCTATTTCTCTTGTTGCTGAGATACAATGACTGGATTGTTCTAAGGACGGAAACCCTTGGAACCAAGAAGGTTTGGACGAAAACCCACTCCTTCAAAGATTGGTGGATTCATACGGAGTTCACATATGGACTTAATGGTGGAAGTTTTGTTTCGAATAAAAAGCTATGATGCAGATTGAAGGTGGCATGAATAATGTCATGAATAGTAACGTGAACAGTTCCATGAACAGTAACATGAATAGTATTGTGAAGAGTAACGTGAACAGTGCATGAACAGTGCCATGAATAGTAATGTGAACAGTGCTACTACAGTGCATGAACAATGTTTTTGTCTATGTTCTGGGCAAGTATTTACATGTTATTCATTGATATTCAAAGCCCAGGTGCACATGAGTTACATATCAATATCCATCTTGATTTTGTTTTTTCTTCGAACTGTATTTGGACCTTTTGGTTTAAGGTGTCATTGTTGTTAATAGACAGATAAGTTAATGATCAGTCATTTTTGGGCATTGGCATAACCCAGATTTCTTATTTGTTTGCAAGTTGCTGGTTGAAATATGTGGAGTTAGCTGGTCAAGTGTTTCACAATATGTCTATATGATGGCTCTTAATAACAAGAACAAATATGGAATGCAAAGTGTTTGGTATAATGTCTATGCCTCATGTAGAAACGTTTTCAGACTTTTTATATATTTTGCCAGCATGTTTTATGACAGCATGATGAAGTAATGTTCTTGCAAATACCTTTAAGGAAAAATCAGCATTTTGTGACTAAGCATGACAAGTATTTGACGGAATTACAATACATAGTGTTTTATAATGCGATTTGGTGCAAGAAAAATCAGAAATTACAGGACAACTTGTGCAAGACAATTGTTTGACAAAATTCCTCTGGGCTTATTGAGTATTTAAGGACAAATATTGGTACGGGATTTTACACGATTAAGTTATTGTTGTCAATCAGGATTGCACCCATGATGCAAAGTGTGAAACCTCACAATCTTGTTAGAACATGGAAATGCTCCCGCTGTCGTGAAGGGGAACAAATCTCCGGATCATAGGCCGGCTACCTCCTTGTAATCACCTAAACTACTTCTTGACGAGGAAAAGGGGAGAAGGATATACTTGAAAGACAAAACTATACTACTGAGGTGATTCACCGAAATTTGATGTTGCAGCAAAACCTTGAGATAAACAAATATGTGAAACACAATTATCAACTTGATAAATTCTGTAATAATGATTCTATGAAGGTTTCCTTAATCAGCAACAAAGAGGAAAACGTTAACGTTTTCACAATTTAGTCACTTAAAATCAGTGGTAACACAAACATAACAATCAAACTATTACACAAAAGATAGCTGGAAAGGGTATCAGAATTACATATAAAACTCCAAGGATCTACTACAAATTGCTCCCTTACAATGATGCCTACTTTCTGCAATGTGCAAAAGAGGTCAAAAAGAAGGAAGTCCTGGATAATGAGGTAAAAGTACAAGATATAGCCCATAGAAACAGAAGGGTCGGATGCATGGAAAAAACCCACAAAAAGAGGCATGAAACTGATGGAAACTAAAGTGCAACTGCTGTAAGAACTCCTCCAAGTCAAGTGCCACTGAAAATCAACTCAAACTGATCCTCCAACTGCACAAAACTCTCACAAACATGCATAAAGAGTGGGGGTCGGATGTGAAGAGAAATCCCACTGAAATAGGGATATAACTCTAAGAAACTGTAACTGAACTGCCCCAAAACGCTCCCCAACTGATGTCAACTGAAAAAACAACTCTCAAGTAACTCCAACAAGGCCCCAAAATGCTGTAAATAGGTCCTCAACTATCCCCAAAAATTGATAATGAACAGAAGCAACCCCTCCTTGACAAGTGTGAGACAAGTGGTCAACTGACGGTAACTCCCAAAAAGTGCAACTCTACCTAAGGCCTGACTCCTAGACAAAACTTCCTATTGCACTTTATAATAATTAATAATATTGCCTTATAATTGTGACAAATATTATTATTATCAACAATAAATGATGTGCAATAAAACTCCTCTCTAGGCTATTTATTTATTATTTGAATATATTTTAATATATTTAATCTCTTAAAATGAATAAGATAAATATTCATTTTAAACCATTAAATATATCATGATACATTCACTAATACTTAATTAATAAATAAAAAGCCATTTCCAAAAGAAAATATATTTATTTATTAATAATAATTTTAATATAAACATATTTAATTCTAAAGCAGATAATACACTTATCCACTATAGTTAGATATCTTTAATATTAGAATTATTAATAATAAATAAATGTATAAACTCTAAAGGAATACATTTAATCACTAACACATTACGTAAAGGATATATTTATGTTTTCCTTGATTGTATTTATTATATCTAATATCTTGTAAATAACGAGATTTACTCAATATTAAATATATTAAATAGAACCTAAAACAATCTTATTTAATATTGAGCAAATAATAAAATTTAGATATATTAAATAAAATTAAATCTAAGATTTTAACAATATATATAATAATACACTTCTTATTTAAATTTAATAGATAATAATTTTATCTATTAAATATAAACTAGAAGTAAGATATAACATACATTGCTAAAATTTTAAAAGGAAAATACGACATAATCCTAATACCTAAGATGGAGTAAAGAAAAACATATCGAAAGCTACCTTTGACATTCAATTCAATTTAAAGAAAACTGAGATCCGGCCTATAACCTAAGGACCGAACCCTAATTTAAAGATATTTTCATTTGCCATGTTCGGGAAATCTTTGTTGCCGCCACCAAGGGTGGATGTAGGGTTTGGAGTTTTGTTTGCTGCCTTGTTGATTGTTCTGTGCTTGAACGCCGCCAAGATTCTCTGCATTATGCTACTCTTTGTAAGCTATCTTATGGCCTCCACCTCTGCCGCTTTCATAAGGCTTTGAAGATCTACTGCTGCCTTTTCTGTGGTGATTTAATCATGGGGATTGCCGGAGATTTGTCTTCTCTTCGTGGCCTGATTATGAGGCTTGCGCAGATTCTGTCATTTTCTCTCTTTACAGGTATTTTAAACTCTTTCCTCACCATCAGTGCTCTTAGTGCATATCTGTTTAAAAGATGAGAAGAATAACCTATACTTCTTGTTTGCTTTATGCGGCCTCTGCTGGAAACATGCAACAACCTGACCCATTTCTTTAAAACAAGCAATAGAACTACTAAATTTCTCTGCTTTTTTTAGTGAGATTCTCAGCACTTTGTCTTGAATATTTAAAAACTGATATGTCACTTCATCAAATGTTAACATGACTGGTCCATTATCTGAAAATGAACAAAACTAACATACCCATGTGGGTATTTCAAGCTCCTTCACGTTTTGGGTTTCTCTCAGAGTTCTGCTATTCTGTAGACTTGAAATTATTGTCTCCTTCAAAAATGGCCTTCTTTAAGAACATGGTTCTCAACAATTACCATTCTGTGCAAAACTATAACTAGGGTTTTTGGAGACTCTAAAAATTGTGGCTCTTCTTTGTTTCTGTGATGCTGTTCTCTTTTCACGGCATAGGTTAAATGAAAGCAGAAAACACTTGTCTTTGAATATCATATCAACCAGCAACACCCTATATAGATAACTTCATTCTAAAATAAAAAATCTATGTACTCTTGATTACAGTTATGAAATTAAATATAGTCTTACTGTCTGCAAATATGTGCTTCTCTTGTAACTCTCTGTTATTCACCCTCAGCATTTGAATAAAATGGTAATGCGCCTTTAAATGCATATGCTCCTTTTATTAACAACAATAACCCTTCAGAGATGTGCCCTTAATATTTAAAGAATTAGCTGTCCTGTTCTTGTAGCAGCTGTAACTATAGATAATGGAAAGCGAGCTATGTTTCATATTTTTTTAAGATGAAACATGCTACCCTTATTGTATCCTTCTCTCCTCCTTTTCATGCCAACGACACATTGCTGCTCTTCAAAAGATTTCTTTCTCTTTCCCTTCTTGCTGGAAGTGTTTTGGTGGCTGAGATAAAACTTAGATTGCAGCTTTTGTTTTACTGGTACTTTCTTAGAACTTCCATGCTGTAGCCTTCTGATGATTTGTAGCACTTGAAGACTTGTGTTGAACTAAAAAACAATAAACTTTCATGACCACTTACGATGAACATACCTTGGAGATTTTCGTAATTCTTGGAAAGCATACTCAGGATTACTTCAATATCCTTGTTGCGTAGTATGGCCTTATTATGACTGTCAATTCCTCTTATGCACCCAAGATAGAAAAGGATCTTTGCTGATTTTTTCCCATTGCTGTCCTCACAACTGTGATTGTAGATTTCAACTCGACCATGCCAAGGCTGCTTTAAACTAAGGATTCTTTCTGACATAACCAGTACACTTAAGCTGTAACTCTTGTATCATTGAGAAAGAATACGTTGTTGGCTACTTGTTGCCCCCCTTTGTTGATTCTAAATTGAATCCTGATCACGAAATGGTAAACTTGTTGTATGAATGCTCCATTTATGCTCTGTTGCTTTTAATTCTGAGCTGCATGAAAAATATGCATCACTATTGCTGAACATGATATATACTTTTCATTTCCTTTGTTCGTTTACATGCTGGACATACTCAAGCTGCAATGTTCTAAAGCTGCCCTTATGCCACTAAATCTAACTTCTTCATGACAGTTAATGCTTTATAAAACATCTTTCTATAAAAGATAGGATAAATACCTTTGCTGATTGTTGTTCTTCCAGATCTACTGCATTGACTCTGTTCTCCGTGAAAACAATGGGCTATCCTATAGACTTCATTGTACTCTTGAATTTGTCTGAACCTCATATAGCCCTTTGCATCTCTATGCTTCTCCTATTTAGCATTAGGAGAACTTTTATCGCTGCCCCACAGTTGATTGAAGTAATGTTTCCTTAATGCATTGTTCTGATTCTTGAATCCATAACAGAAAATAAAGGTGAACCATTAAAGCTTTGCAACATGATGTTAGTTAGAAGATTTTATACTTTAAAAAGCATGTCCCTTGCCATGACCTAGTCTCTAAGTGGCTCCATGATTCAGCCAGAAGGTCCCACGCTTGAAACTAATGCATGCCCCCTCAACAGCCTCCTCTAGCCCTCCGTTCTTCGCCTCTCCATGATTTCAGTTGGAAGCTTTCATGCGCGTAGTGGATGCATGTCTCTTCGACAACCTACTTAGTCTTCATACCTGTACCTGTACATGAAGCAAACAACATCAATAAAACACCTCCTTTTCTTGCTAATTCTGAATACATTTTCCTTTTTTTTGTATTGTTGTCTTGCATTTTAATCAATGAGTAGAGATCAGCATAATAGAATAGGAGTTAGCTTTATTCATTGCTCAGTTCATCTGAACTGACCCTTCCCTTTTTTCTTCTTTGTTGCAGGCGAATCTCGGATGCGAGTCCAGAACTACGATGACAACCAGCACACAACAACGTTCAAAACTACAGCAACAATATCAGGCAATGGGGGGGCCTAACCCTTATCCCTTTGCGTTGATTTATTTTCATTTATGAAAATGGAAAAAAGAGCTCTTCTATTCTCTTACATCTTTGATTTAGCATGCATGCTTGCATTATCCTAAAACCACGGGCTGTGTAGTTGATGTTTTAAAATGTATTTCATTTTGAATATCTTTTAATGAAAAAGATCCTTTGTTAATAATTGAAACACACTTTCCAATTCTAGTGTTTTGAAAGCAACCACTGCTTGTGTGGCTATTTTAAATGTTGTTCTTCCGTTTATTTCAATTATGAATTTGAACAAACATCTGTACCTTGTAAAAGAAATCTGCACTCTTTGATAACTTAGGGCAGCAACTTTCAGATATGAACCAGAAACATGATAGCAAATTTAAACATTCAAACCAGTCAACCTTTTAACTCAAAATAACCTTATTTCACCAGAAATATCAGGGCTGATAATAGCCCTACCATTGTGAACCGCATAGTAAAATTATGGTAACATTTTGGCGACCTCTCAGGGGTGTTTGCCTGCAAAACAATATATGACCAATAGTCCTGCATAATGCATTGGGCGCAGAGTCTTTCTCTAGACTTGAAAACTGAAAATCCCTCCAAACTGAAAAACAAACACACTGCTGCAAACTGAAACTAAACAGAATCCAGATATATCACTATTGTACTGCAGTGTTCCTATGTGGATGAAATGCTTGTGATATGGGGCAGCGGAAAAGATTCCATGCCCTGTATGATAAGTATTTTTTCATGTAGGAATGGTGTAGTACAACAGCGCTTTCCTTAGTTTCCTTCTACCACACAACTGAAACTGAAAACTTAAAGGCAGAATGAGCTTGAACAGCCACCTAGATTGCGCAATAAATGTGTGAACCTGATGCTTTATGATATGAGACAGGGGAATTTATCCATGTCTCATGTGAGGAGCATGATGTTCATGCATTTGTTGTGTGATTGATCTTGTTGTTTCTGTTCATTCTAACCTTCAAGACTGCAAAGCAAACTAACTGAAAACAACTTCTCTTCTCACCGTGTTTACATTATGGAGTTATGCATCATTTATAACCGGGAATACCAAAGGATTCTCGATTATGCATGGTGTGTGCCTTCTTGATTTAACCACTGTGAGCTTAAAAGAACTAACTGCTACTAACTGAAGCAAACTAACTATGTGCCAAGCACTTATTCAGATTAACTCACCTCAAAAGCAACGCTTGAGGTGGATCCCATTAACTGGGATTGGCAACTCTTCTCCTTCCATGTTGGAGAGCTGAAAGGCATTGTGTGCCTTGCATCCTGTAATTACAAATGGGCCATTCCAAATGGCATCAAACTTTGAATGCTTACCAGGTTTACTCTTCAGCTCATCCCATTTGAGCACCAAATCACCTTCTGTAAAGACTCTTGCGACAGCTTTCCTGTCAAATGTCTTCTTCATTTGATCATGATGTTTCTCCAAATTTCGAAAAGATTCCTTCCTTACCTCTTCCAACTCTATCAATTCAGCAAGCCTCACCTACATAGGCTGCTGGTCCATCAGGTCTAACTCCTTGATCAAACTCAAGCTGGGTAATTCAACTGAAATTGGCAATCTTGCCTCTCTTCCGTAAACCAGCGTGTAAGGTGAGTTCCCTGTTGAGCGCTTTGGGGTAATCCTATCAACCCACAAGGCTTGTTTCAGCTTGTTGCTCCAAACTCTTTGATTATCTTCAATAGTCCTCTTGATAATGCGAATTAGATTTTTATTTGTTGATTCAGCCTGTCCATTACCCTGTGGGTAATAATTGGATGAGGCACTAAGATAAACATTGTTTCTTACTGCCCAATCAGTAATTCTTGCGCCTAAAAAGGCCAAAGCATTATTAGAAACAATGGATTCAGGTGTTCCAAACCTTGCAATCAGATCTTCATAAAAATTCAGAACTGAAGTCTTGTTTGCATCTTTCAATGCAACAGCTTCAGTCCACTTTGTAAAATAATATGTTGTTGTTAGAATATATTTATGCCCTGACCTTGACAAAGGATTAATGGGGCCAATAAAATCCAGTCCCCACTTAACAAAAGGTTGTTCAACTTGAACTGGATTCAGAGGTCAAGCTGCTAACCTCTGTTTATTTGCAAAAAAGCACATTTTAGACACTTCCTCACCCACATGAAAGCATCTTTAAACAGGTTTGGCCAAAAATAACCAGCTTTCATAATTTTTAGTGCTGTAGTCCTTGCAGCAAAATGACCACCAGCTGGTCCATCATGAAACTCTTCTAGAATTTTCTCTGTTTGATCTTCATTAATGCATCTCAACAACACACCATTGTAATCCCTTCTAAACAGTACATTATCAATTTCAACATAAGGGATAGCATGTAATCTGAAATACCTCCTTTGAGAGCTGCTCAAACCATGAGGGCATTCACCAGTGTGAAGATACTGATATATTTGCTCCATCCAATCCATGATAATTGTTGGTTGGCTCCTCTTATCTGCATTATCATGGGTAAGTATAACATTACCTTGATGTTGATGAGTGTCTTTATTGTTTGCAGCGAGCTGGTCACACATTCCTTTCCCTTTTACGAGCTTTGTAACCTTGATTTCCACGTCATACTCCATCACACGGGTTATCCATCCAGCCCTCTTGTTATTTAAATCTTTATTCAGCAGAAAGTCTTTCACACTAAGATGGGCAATGTTAAGGAAATTGGATCAGAAGATATTATAAAACTAATATATTATTGATAGTTGATATTCGCTGTAGAATACAATTGCCGTTGTGATTGATTGATTGTACAACGAATATCAACTATATATATTAA
>MU225256.1:10539950-10553228 GCA_018584345.1 Thuja plicata | reverse complement strand
TAGCTCCAGCATTTGACAATCCGAATGGCATCTTTTTGTAAGCCATTGTTCCCCACTTGGTTGTGAAGGCTGTTTTGAACTGGTCTTCCTCCTTGACTAGAATTTGATTATATCCGCTAAAACCATCAAGCAAGGAGAAACGATCAGAACCTTAAACAAATTGCAAAATCTGCTCCATGAAGGGCAGCGAGTAATGATCTTTCAATGAGGCACGATTCAGGTCTCTGAAATCCACACAAAGTCTTATTTCGCCATTCTTCTTCCTCATGGGTACAAGATTTGATACCCAGGATGTATGCTTGATTGGAAATACAATATTTCCTTCCAGCATCTTAATCAGCTCAGATCTCATGAATTGTTCCAGCTTTGGATTCAAAGGCCTTTGCTTCTGTCTGACAAGTTTTGCACCTGGTTCCAGCTCTATTGTGTGCTGGGCTAATTTAGGGTCAAAACCCTTCAAATCATGGTATTGCCAAGCAAAGATATCATTATATTCTTGACATAATAAAACAAATTGTTGTTGTTCTTCTACAGTACAGATTTTCCCAAGCTTTAAAAACTTATCTTTGGCAACTTGAACAACTTGATAATGATCTTCCTTCACTGCTAAGCTGGTTTTATCAGTACGTAATTGATCATCAGTATTAAAAATTGACTCAAGTTTCACAAGACCCTTAGGTATTTTATTACCTTTCAACTGTACAACCTGGTTTTCATATTGCTGCTGGTATTTTTTCTGATTTCCATTTGAGAACTCAGCTTCTTCAATCAGAAATTTTAGAATCTGCTCATCACTATCAAAAACCTGCCAATTCACATTATTATCTGGTACAGATGGTCTGACTACCACTTTAACGTATGGCTGGGACTGAACATTTTTTGTATCATTAGGTATGTCAAATTCAACTCCCATGGCTGCTAACCTATCAGCTTGTTTGTTTTGGCCTCTTGGGATTGAAACAATATTAAAGGCAACAAACTCTTCAATTAGGTCCAGAACCCTATGTTTGTACAATTTCAAAACATCATTCTTGGCTGAATTTACATTTCTGATCTGATTAACCACAAGCTCACTATCACCAAAAACCTTTAAATAGTCAATTTTCCTCATTCTGGCCCATTCTAAGCCATGTACAAGAGATTCATACTCTGCTGTATTATTTGTACAGCTGAAAGTAAAATGAAAAGTAGAATAATACTTTTCAACAACAGGTGAAATAAGCATGGCACCTCCTCCTGAACCATTACAGTTCCTTGAACCATCGAAAATAAAGTTGCCATAAGCTTTTAGAATGGTTTTCAGACTGTTGTTCATCATTTTTAACAAGATTTGGAATGCTGCTTTGCTCATGGATGACATAATTACCAAGTCCAATCACATCCATATGATTGAATGGCTGCTCTTCGTTGTCTTCAGCAGCCCATTCATCCAAAATGATGTCTGGTATGCCTTCTAACAGCGTGCTAGGATCTAAGGCAGCAAGCTGGTCATCCTCATGAAAACTCAGATTTGCATTAATGGGGCTTGGAGTAAAAGGTTCTATATGGTCTTTGGCCAATGGTTCCGCTTTTATAGTGACCCTTGTACCATAGCATGTTCTAAAGAACATGAGACCAATCAGAAGATAGATAACCCCTATCTTTGCTGTAAAATCCCTACTCAAACAGATAGCAAAATAGGGTGGCAAATCAATTACATAGATGTCTTGTGGTATTGAAAAATTAGGACATGCATGCAAGGTTAAATCGAGATTTCTTATGACGCCAACTATATTGATGGTTGATCCATCTAACTGAACCACTCCCCTTTCTAATGGCTCATACTTTAAACCCAACTTATCAACCAGCTGCTTGGGCATAACAGAACTTGTGGCCCCTGAATCTATCATACAATTATGAACTAAAAAATCACCAATAATCAGGGTCACATAGAAAGGAGCTGGTTTGTGCGAACTATCCCTACGGGTAAAAGCACTAGCTAGCATGACCTTAGACTTTTCTTGAGCTGGCTGATCTGAAAGTGATATTTTAGCCAACGCTTGTCTCATACTCTCTTTTTGATCAGGTAATTGCAAAGCATCTACTAATGAAATGCTAACTGTAGCTTTCTCATATAATCAACAATGTTGAAATTGGTGAAACTAACCTTTTGTTGAAGTTTATCAGCAGCAGCGTCCTTTTGTCCTTGTGGTGCTGAAACTTGCATTTTCTGCTGATCACCAGCAGATGCTTGTTGTCCTCTCGGTAAAATCTTCACCCCTTGGGCTTGTGTAATAGCAGGCTGCCATTTATTATTGCTTCCAGCTTGACTGGAATCAGAAACTGTTAGTATTTTGTCCTTTCCAACTTGCTGGTTTAAATCAGCAGCTCTGGTTTTCAATCTAGTATTCGCTAAAACAGGATCATACTGCTGGTTTTGTGCAAAATTTGCACCACAGAAGTCCCCATTTTGAGAATTCATCAAGGCAACATGCGGTTCATTGGGATCAGATTGTGAACCTTGCTGTTCAGACCCATCTTGATTTGCACCTTGCTGTCCCAAAACGATGTTCTGCACCATAAGAGCCTGATTATGTATCCCATTCGGGCAGGTAGCCTAATTATGAGGCTGATTACATGGGTAGCACCATTCATAATCTTGAACCATATTGTTCTGAACAGGAACCATTACTTTTGAAGTGCTTGGCGTATTTGGATTGTATGACTATCCAGCCCTTTGATTGTAACCAAAATTTCTTCTTTGGCTCTGATAATCAGCTTGATAGGCAGGCCTATTTGCCTGAATAGGAGCTTGATAAGGCATATTTGAGCTCTCATTCTGCTTCTTAAGATTGATCATCTCATTGCCAAGGTTCTGTAATGTCTTCATAAGCATTTCATTATGCTCTTTTATGTCCTTGTATTCCTGAGATGATGTTGTACTTTGTTGTGCTTGAGCAGCAACTTGAGCATTGAACGCTGGAAAAGCTGGTATAGCAGCTACAACAGGTGGTATAACTGTTGTACTTCGTTGAATCTCAACAAAATATGGCATTGGTGGCCTTGGGGCTATCTTGCCTGCTTGGATCAGGCTATTTTTAGCCCTTATGGCCACTTCATAAGCTGCTGGAAGCGTGATTCCACCCATAGATTGAATTTGAACTGATATTTCACTGTTAAAAGCTCTTAAAAAATACAAAAATGCATAATCATTAGAGGGCTTAACTGTTGGTGGAATTTTGTCCCACGTCTTTTGGAAACGGTGATTGAAATCCGTTATATGTTCATGAGGTGCTCTCTTGATCATAGTCAATTGCTCCACCAATGACAAATGATCAGATTTGACCTCAAAATGTGCACTGATCCCATTTTGCAATAGAATTAACAAGCAATCTTCTAAACCAAGCAAGAGCTTTACCTTTGAAATAATGCAGCGAGCAATTTGATTGCTACGTCTTGCTCCGTGATTTGATGTAATCTGCATAGAGATGCCACATCTCTGATATGCTCAATGGGCATGGTGTGATCTTCTCCCGTGAAATATGGCAGTCCCTTCAAAGCTGCAACTGGTATGTCATGATGTTGCTGGATATTCAAAGGACTCCCTTGATTGAAAGCCACAAAAGGCTGATTTTGGGCCATTTGTACTCCAATAGGTGGCTGTTGTACTTGCTGAATATGGTTGATAAGTGGCTGTTGCACATGATTTACTGCTGATATCTCAGTTGCAGCAGCCCAAAAATGATTTGCATATGCTGGTATCTCTGAATCTAAAGTGCAAGGAATCTCAAAACCACTTGGTAATACTGAAAACTCAGATCCTTGATTAATCCAATCTTCAAAATCGTCAAAAACTGGATTGCCAAACGTTGTTACAGTAGGATCAGCGGCTGTTTCTGTTACTCTACCATTTCTGCTTGGTAGAACAACACCTCTCCTCGCTGCTGTACCTCTTGCTCTCCCAAATTGGAGTTCTTGAAATTCAGGTCTGCCCCTATTTTAGCGAGTATATACGTTTCTCATAAGCTGCAATAACTGTATCTGCAAGAAACCAGATCCTTAAAGTCGCCAAGTGCTTAAAACAATACCTCCCACGAGGCTGGAAACTGCTGCTCGCACTAAAACAGCAGCAATAATGAAGTGTTGAATCAACTTGTGGAACAAGAAAGTGTCCCACCGGGCGTGCCAAAAACTGTTGTCAATCAGGATTACACCCGTGATGCAAAGTGTGAAACCTCACAATTCTGTCAGAACATGGAAACGTTACCGCTGTCGTGAATGGGAACGAATCTTCGGATCATAGGCCGGCTACCTCCTTGTGATCACCTATACTACTTTTTGACGAGGAAAAGGGGAGAAGGATATACTTGAAAGACAAAACTATACTACTGAGGTGATTCACCGAAATTTGATGTTGCAGCAAAACCTTGAGATAAACAGATATGTGAAACACAATTATCAACTTGATGAATTCTGTAATAATGATTCTATGAATGTTTCCTTAATCAGCAACAAAGAGGAAAGCGTTAACGTTTTCACAATTTAGTCACTTAAAATCAGTGGTAACAAAAACATAACAATCAAACTATTATACAAAAGATAGCTGGAAAAGGTATCAGAATTCTATATAAAACTCCAAGGATCTGCTACAAATTGCTCCCTTACAATGATGCCTACTCTCTACAATGTGCAAAAGAGGTCAAAAAGAAGGAAGTCCTGAATAATGAGGTAAAAGTACAAGATATAGCCCATAGAAACAGAAGGGTCGGATGCATGGAAAAAACCCACAAAAAGAGGCATGAAACTGATGGAAACTAAAGTGCAACTGCTGTAAGAACTCCTCCAAGTCAAGTGCCACTGAAAATCAACTCAAACTGATCCTCCAACTGCACAAAACTCTCACAAACATGCATAAAGAGTGGGGGTCGGATGTGAAGAGAAATCCCACTGAAATAGGGATATAACTCTAAGAAACTGTAACTGAACTGCCCCAAAACGCTCCCCAACTGATGTCAACTGAAAAAACAACTCTCAAGTAACTCCAACAAGGCCCCAAAATGCTGTAAATAGGTCCTCAACTATCCCCAAAAATTGATAATGAACAGAAGCAACCCCTCCTTGACAAGTGTGAGACAAGTGGTCAACTGACGGTAACTCCCAAAAAGTGCAACTCTACCTAAGGCCTGACTCCTAGACAAAACTTCCTATTGCACTTTATAATAATTAATAATATTGCCTTATAATTGTGACAAATATTATTATTATCAACAATAAATGATGTGCAATAAAACTCCTCTCTAGGCTATTTATTTATTATTTGAATATATTTTAATATATTTAATCTCTTAAAATGAATAAGATAAATATTCATTTTAAACCATTAAATATATCATGATACATTCACTAATACTTAATTAATAAATAAAAAGCCATTTCCAAAAGAAAATATATTTATTTATTAATAATAATTTTAATATAAACATATTTAATTCTAAAGCAGATAATACACTTATCCACTATAGTTAGATATCTTTAATATTAGAATTATTAATAATAAATAAATGTATAAACTCTAAAGGAATACATTTAATCACTAACACATTACGTAAAGGATATATTTATGTTTTCCTTGATTGTATTTATTATATCTAATATCTTGTAAATAACGAGATTTACTCAATATTAAATATATTAAATAGAACCTAAAACAATCTTATTTAATATTGAGCAAATAATAAAATTTAGATATATTAAATAAAATTAAATCTAAGATTTTAACAATATATATAATAATACACTTCTTATTTAAATTTAATAGATAATAATTTTATCTATTAAATATAAACTAGAAGTAAGATATAACATACATTGCTAAAATTTTAAAAGGAAAATACGACATAATCCTAATACCTAAGATGGAGTAAAGAAAAACATATCGAAAGCTACCTTTGACATTCAATTCAATTTAAAGAAAACTGAGATCCGGCCTATAACCTAAGGACCGAACCCTAATTTAAAGATATTTTCATTTGCCATGTTCGGGAAATCTTTGTTGCCGCCACCAAGGGTGGATGTAGGGTTTGGAGTTTTGTTTGCTGCCTTGTTGATTGTTCTGTGCTTGAACGCCGCCAAGATTCTCTGCATTATGCTACTCTTTGTAAGCTATCTTATGGCCTCCACCTCTGCCGCTTTCATAAGGCTTTGAAGATCTACTGCTGCCTTTTCTGTGGTGATTTAATCATGGGGATTGCCGGAGATTTGTCTTCTCTTCGTGGCCTGATTATGAGGCTTGCGCAGATTCTGTCATTTTCTCTCTTTACAGGTATTTTAAACTCTTTCCTCACCATCAGTGCTCTTAGTGCATATCTGTTTAAAAGATGAGAAGAATAACCTATACTTCTTGTTTGCTTTATGCGGCCTCTGCTGGAAACATGCAACAACCTGACCCATTTCTTTAAAACAAGCAATAGAACTACTAAATTTCTCTGCTTTTTTTAGTGAGATTCTCAGCACTTTGTCTTGAATATTTAAAAACTGATATGTCACTTCATCAAATGTTAACATGACTGGTCCATTATCTGAAAATGAACAAAACTAACATACCCATGTGGGTATTTCAAGCTCCTTCACGTTTTGGGTTTCTCTCAGAGTTCTGCTATTCTGTAGACTTGAAATTATTGTCTCCTTCAAAAATGGCCTTCTTTAAGAACATGGTTCTCAACAATTACCATTCTGTGCAAAACTATAACTAGGGTTTTTGGAGACTCTAAAAATTGTGGCTCTTCTTTGTTTCTGTGATGCTGTTCTCTTTTCACGGCATAGGTTAAATGAAAGCAGAAAACACTTGTCTTTGAATATCATATCAACCAGCAACACCCTATATAGATAACTTCATTCTAAAATAAAAAATCTATGTACTCTTGATTACAGTTATGAAATTAAATATAGTCTTACTGTCTGCAAATATGTGCTTCTCTTGTAACTCTCTGTTATTCACCCTCAGCATTTGAATAAAATGGTAATGCGCCTTTAAATGCATATGCTCCTTTTATTAACAACAATAACCCTTCAGAGATGTGCCCTTAATATTTAAAGAATTAGCTGTCCTGTTCTTGTAGCAGCTGTAACTATAGATAATGGAAAGCGAGCTATGTTTCATATTTTTTTAAGATGAAACATGCTACCCTTATTGTATCCTTCTCTCCTCCTTTTCATGCCAACGACACATTGCTGCTCTTCAAAAGATTTCTTTCTCTTTCCCTTCTTGCTGGAAGTGTTTTGGTGGCTGAGATAAAACTTAGATTGCAGCTTTTGTTTTACTGGTACTTTCTTAGAACTTCCATGCTGTAGCCTTCTGATGATTTGTAGCACTTGAAGACTTGTGTTGAACTAAAAAACAATAAACTTTCATGACCACTTACGATGAACATACCTTGGAGATTTTCGTAATTCTTGGAAAGCATACTCAGGATTACTTCAATATCCTTGTTGCGTAGTATGGCCTTATTATGACTGTCAATTCCTCTTATGCACCCAAGATAGAAAAGGATCTTTGCTGCTTTTTCCCCATTGCTGTCCTCACAACTGTGATTGTAGATTTCAACTCGACCATGCCAAGGCTGCTTTAAACTGAGGATTCTTTATGACATAACCAGTACACTTACACTGTAACTCTTGTATCATTGAGAAAGAATACGTTGTTGGCTACTTGCTGCCCCCCTTTGTCTATTCTAAATTGAATCCTGACCACGAAATGGTAAACTTGTTGTATGAATGCTCCATTTATGCTCTGTTGCTTTTAATTCTGAGTTGCATGAAAAATATGCATCACTGTTGCTAAACATGGTATATACTTTTCATTTCCTTTGTTGATTTATATGCTGGACATACTCAAGCTGCAATGTTTTGAAGCTGCCCTTATGCCACTCAATCTGACTTCTTCATGACAGTTAATGCTTTATAAAACATCTTTCTGTAAAAGATAGGAAAAATACCTTTGCTGATTGTTGTTCTTCCAGATCTACTACATTGACTCTGTTCTCCATGAAAACAATGGGCTATCTTGTAGACTTCATTGTACTCTTGAATTTGTATGAACCTCATATAGCCCTTTTCATCTCTATGCTTCTTCTATTTAGCATTAGGAGAACCTTTATCGCTGCCCCACAGTTGATTGAAGTAATGTTTCCTTAATGCATTGTTCTGATTCTTGAATCCATAACAGAAAATAAAGGTGAACCCTTAAAGCTTTGCAACATGATGTTAGTTAGAAGATTTTATATTTTAGAAAGCATGTCCCTTGCCATGACCTAGTCTCTAAGTGGCTCCATGATTCAGCCAGAAGGTCCCACGTTTGAAACTAATGCATGCCCCCTCAACAACCTCCTCTAGTCCTCCGCTCTTGGCCTCTCCATGATGTCAGTCGGAAGGTTTCATGCGCGTAGTGGATGCATGTCCCTTCGACAACCTACTTAGTCTTCATACCTGTACCTGTACATAAAGCAAACAACATCAATAAAACACCTTCTCCTTTTCTTGCTGATTCTGAATACATTTTCCTTTTTTTTGTATTGTTGTCTTGCATTTTAATCAATGAGTAGATATCAACATAATAGAATAGGAGTTAGCTTTCTTCATTGCTCAGTTCATCTGAACTGACCCTTCCCTTTTTTCTTCTTTGTTGCAGGCGAATCTCGGATGCGAGTCCAGAACTACGATGACAACCAGCACACAACAACGTTCAGAACTACAGCAACAATATCAGGCAATGGGGGGGCCTAACCCTTATCCCTTTGCATTGATTTCTTTTCATTTATGAAAATGGAAAAAACAACTGTTCTATTTTCTTGCATCTTTGATTTAGCATGCATGCTTGCATTATCCTAAAACCACGGGCTGTGTGCTTGCTGTTTTAAAATGTATTTCATTTTGAATATCTTTTAATGAAAAAGATCCTTTGTTAATAATTGAAACACACTTTCCAGTTCTAGTGTTTTGAAAGCAACCACTGCTTGTGTGGCTATTTTAAATGTTGTTCTTCCGTTTATTTCAATTATGAATTTGAACAAACATTTGTACCTTGTAAAAGAAATCTGCACTCTTTGATAACTTAGGAGAGCAACTTTCAGATATGAACTAGAAACATGATAGCAAATTTAAACATTCAAACCAGTCAACCTTTTAACCCAAAATAACCTTATTTCACCAGAAATATCAAGGCTGATAACAGCCCTACCATTGTGAACCGCATAGTGAAAATATGTTAACAGTTATGCTATAATAAGTCAGCGATAATGTGAAAGAAGTCAGCAACTATGCTTAAATTATGTTAAGGGCTTAAAAACAGCATTCTACTACTCGGGGGATTAGTTATCGAATGAACAACAATTAGTCAATAAACATTAACTATGAAAGGAGAAATTTGCAAATAAACCAATGAGTATCAGTTTTGGAGAGATGCGATTAAGGGAGTCATTACAATTGACAGTGATTTAACATACTTATGCAACCATTATGGAAAGGTGTGATTGAACTAAATAAACTGATCTGTTTAAGCTATGAATTGACATGTCTCTTAGACATTCAAGAGATGCAACCCTTTCGATACTATCAGATATATAATGGTTATCAAATCCCTTCTATCATCATCAGATTACTTCTTAATTTTGTTTATATCCTTATTGGATCGCTCAAGTGAGCAATTGGCCTTGTGTCAAACCGGTTGCATATATATCAAGTTCAAAATCAAGAAGAGCGCCATCGTTGCAAGTTCATAAAGACAAATCAGAAACAGCACTATATCACCATAGGCGAAATCATATACATATTTGCATATTCATCAAGACAAATCAGGAGTAGCACATCACCCAACACTATAAGTGATTGGAAAGATAATTGTATATATTTAATGAGCAAGATCAGACATACCAATATCATCACTTTATGCGATATTGAGAACAATTGCAGGGATATAAAGTCAGATCAGGAATAGCATTACATTGCAATAAGCATTAGGAAGATAATATAATATACTTTCCATTGTCAAATCAGTGACGCCTGCTAATCACCATTCTGATTTAGCAGAAGCACATTTTAATACTAAAGAACATCCTTGCACAATTGTCATCGATCATATCAGAGATAGCAGAGATAATCTTATTGCACTAAGTGCAGATATATAGACCAAAATCATCTTGCATATATCTAAGTGTTGAATCAGAGATAGCAGTGATATTGTTCTCATATATCATATAGTATCAAATTATAAATAATATCAATTGTATAACATTAACACAATCATCTAGAAGTGGTATCATAGACTATCATTCTTACTTCAATCATTGTCATTATTAAGTGTTATTAGAGACTTTAAGGAAAGAAGTCTCTTGCAATTGATATTTGAAAGTTAATTGTCCCTATTTTATAATATCTAACAAAAGAGGCCATTTCAATCTTGCAATGCATAAATGCTTGGCAATCTCTTGAGACTCGTTGTGAAATGACATTTTCAATGGTCCCTTTGGTCTCTTATGCAACAACAGTAGGTTGTTCTTTAGATGTGGCCAAAAATAGGTGGTTCTCTAACATAAATTCAAGATTAGAGAGGGGCGGATGGAGCCTCAATCCTCAAGATCCTTTCTTTGCCAAAGGATTATTCGATCTACGACATGCTACTTCATCTATTTTCACCTACTCACTAAAATGTGTTATGACTTGATGGAATGGCCATTTGAAATTGACCCTAAAAATTTAGCAATCCTGCTAAAAATTCTGCCAAATGTAGAAAGCTACCAACTTCAAAGGGTTGCTATAATTAGGCGAATCACCAAATATAGCAATATCACTAAATTTTCTGCCAAAGTTATGCATGTTGCACAAAGATTACTATACTACTATATGATGGTACAACCACATTAATGGATAGTATCATGCCAAAAGCAACTCAAACCCCTCCAGACCATTATCTCTATTTTGCAAAATTTTATAACGATATATAGGTTTTGATGTCTTCAAAATGCAATGACAAGGTCTATTTAGCACCACAATACCTCCAAAAAATTGCTACTTATGAAACCTAAGTATTCAAACACAAGCAATACTTCAAATGTTGATTTGCCTCTCAAACTCCAACTTGGACAAAAAGAAAGCCTAGACTAACTTTCTCACGCCTTTTGGACATAGCGTTGTAGCCAAAAATTATGCACGGTATGTCAAAAACTTACCCACACCTAGAGTCATAAAACCCCCTATCTCTCAAAATTCGAAAGTTAATTTCGGCTTTCCTACCACAAATGGCTCTAGTGACATATTAGATTATGCAAATAAGCAAAAAATTATCCAAGAACTTGTTGGATGATATCAGTTTTGGGTACTGATCATGTTATTGATATTCATGTTTTGTCACTGATGACAACATATGTTTCTGTGGAGAGAACAGACTGGTTACTTGACTGACAGAACTGTACGGACACTGTACGGATGTTTCAGAACGATCAAAGTTGGTTATATGAAGAAGGATGTGTGTTGACCTTATTCCTAAGGTCGCTTGGCTTTATGTTACATATTGAGGATGTTACAGTTGATTTAGTGAAGACTGGTTTCTGGACTCTAATTGTGATGCTTGACAGAGCAGGTTTCTGTGTTTTAGGTATATCTTACTGGCGAAGATATTTCAGATGAAGCGAGCTTACTAGAGGACTGTAGACATATTGTGGAATATTGGGTTGTGTTCAATTTGCATGAGCATTCTGGTGACGTCAGCTATGGCGTGTATTCTGGAGACCTATTTGGTGGCCGACTTCAGACATGTAGCGTGTAATATGAATTGTGAGCATGGATTGCAGATCTGGAAGTATAACTGATGGATTGTATTTGATGTTTACTTGTTATAGGTGTCGTGTGTATCTTAGCAAGGGGTTATATAATTATTTGTATATTGGGAAAGCCTAATTGGCAGACTTATTTAATTATGTGTATTAGGAAAGCTTAACTGGCCGACCTAATGAATTATTGTAATAGGGTATATATAAGTGATCTTTTCTTATGGAAAGATGTGGTAGTGGAAGAGATTGAAAAGGAAGAGAAGGGAAAGCTGTGAGGCTTGTTTTGCTGCTGGATATAGACCAGAGTTTGTGATAAGAATACTTCATTGGAACTGGCCATGTCATGTCCCCTTTCTAGAGTGGACATCAGAGATGGAGTTGGCCTATCATTGGAGTCTCGTAGGCTAGCAGAGATGGATAGAGACTCATTTAGGTTATTCCGTGTTCGGATTTGGTGTCTCAGGCAGTAGCAGACTAGTTGGGAGTTGTTCCTTGATTTAAGGACGTAGTTCCTACTTTTTAGGAGGGGAATTCCTACTTTTTAGGTGGTGTCAGCTTCTAGATTTGAGGTTCTATAAAGTCATCCCTTGGTTTCAGTTTCAGGAGATTTGAGTGTGTTTCCTAGTTTCTAAGAGCATCCCTAGATTTTAGGGATGAGACTGCCAGTTGTCCCAGGTTGTCTAGCATCAGTCACAGGCAAGTGCCATATTCAGTTTCAGGATTTTGGGGTATTTCGGGTGTTTTGTGGCTGTTTGGGATATATTTTAATAGATTTTAATATTTTCCTAAGTTAGCGTTTTAATATTTTAAATAAGGCTATGTATATAGCCATTTTGGAGTAATAATGGGTTTTCTAGCTTGATATGCCTGTGTTATAGCTCGTTGGAAAGGTCTCGAAATTTGCTACATGATTTTCACCTTCCAGAGTCTTTTTGGTGCTTGGAGCTATTTATTTATAATAAAGTGACATTGTCTCTATAGTTTGGACGCCATAATTGAGAAATATCATTTAATTATAAAGTGCACTCTTAATTCTCTTTTAGGTTTCGAATTGCAAAGGAAAGAGGATATAAGGAGATGGAAACCTAATTGATGGATATCTTTTACACATTTGAAACTTGTTTTGGCGAAGTTGCTCTAGTAGAGCGATTCTTCTTCTGGGATGCAAACCCTAGGTTTAGGACTGGCTAGGACATAGCCCTCAGCAGTTGTTGTCAGTGGATTCAGCAGGCTTTGTGCATTGTTTGTTAGAGACAGGGGTGTCATCCCGTGTTGCGGATTCAAAGTGCATACAGAAGTTTTCAACAAAGAGGTTGGATTCATCCAGCTGGGACGTGATTATTGCAACACAGGGCCGCCATTTGCAGCTTGGACACTATACGCTGGCTGTGGTAAATGCTTGTATCCAGCCATAGCTGGTATTCTTGGTTTGTGGCCTCCATCTATCCACCAGTTGGCGCCATTGTTGTTTGTAAAG
>MU225256.1:10511878-10530361 GCA_018584345.1 Thuja plicata | reverse complement strand
AGACATGTCCCATGAAGGGACATGTCTCTCCTAGCCTCATTCCCAATATAAATGAAAGAGAGATTGTTGCATTTGGAAAATACATACAACATAGAGTGATATTACATTTGCAGCTATCCTAAAAACTTAACAAAAACAAATTTGTGAGTTTGAAAAGATATGATGGTGGTGTTGTTAGATTTGGTGACAATACTCCTAAACTTATCATTGGAGTAGGATCTATTTCTCTGGATGGAAAGACTAATACTGTCAATGTATTACTTGTTGATGGACTTCAGCATAATTTGTTTTGTGTTGGACAATTAGTGGACAAAGGTTATCAATTGAAATTCATTAATGGGAAATGCTCTATCAGAAGTAAATCAAGAGATTTGATCGCATCTGGTACTAAATCTAGAGGTAATGTATTTGAATTGAATACATCTGAAGCTACTTGTTTTATTGTGAAGGTTGATGACAGTTGGCTGTGGCATAGAAGATTTTGTCATGTTAACTTTGATAACATTGTGAAGGCAAGTATGACTAATGTTGTAAGAGATCCACCTAAGATTGTAAAGCCATCTAACACTATGTGTAGAGAGTGTGTTATGGGGAATCAGACCAGAAGCAGTTTTAAAAGCAAATCTTATTCAGCAAAAGGGAAGTTGGATCTAGTGCATACAGATCTGTGTGATCCTACAAGAACAAGATCGTATTATGCTGAAAGGTTCAGTGTACTTTCTATTATGATATGGATTGCATTCTTTGTTCTTTCTGTTGTGATGAGGGTTGTATTTCCTAGAGTAAAGTTTGAAGCGTTTAATGAATTGTTGGATGATATCATTTTTGGAGGCAATGATAAGATGAGTAAGTTCTCTAAAGAAATGGAAAATGAATTTGAGATGACAATGATTGGTGAAATGAAATTTTTTCTTGGTTTGCAAATTAATCAGAGTAAGGATGGCATTTTTATATCTCAAACCAAATATCTCAAGGAAATGTTGAAGAAGTTTGGAATGGAAGATTGTAAACCTGTTGGAACACCTATGGTGACTGGACATAAACTGACTAGTAATGATGAGACTCAAAGTGTAGTTCAGACAAAGTATAGATCTATGATTGGTGGTCTACAATATCTAACTCACACTAGACCAAATATTACCAATGCAGTTGGTATTGTGGTAAGATATCAAGCAGATCCCAAAGAGACACATCTTGCTGCTGTGAAAAGAATTTTCAGATATTTGAAAGGAACAACAGAATATGGATTCTGGTATGAAAAATCAGATGGTCTTATTTTACATGCTTATACTGATGCTGATTGGGCAGGTAATGTGGATGACAGAAAGAGTACTAGTGGTGGTGCATTTTTCCTTGGGAAAAGGTTGGTTTCGTGGTTGAGCAAGAAGCAGAACTGTACTGCTCAATCTACTACTGAATCAGAGTATGTTGTTGCTGCAATAAATTGCACACAAGTTGTTTGGATGAAACAAATGTTGAAGGACATTGGAATAATTTTTGAAGAACCAATGGTCATCCATTGTGATAACACCAGCACAGTGAATATGTCGAAGAATCTTGTAATGCATTCAAAGACTAAACATATTTCTATTAAGTATCATTTCTTGAGGGAGAAGGTAGCAGAGAAAGAGATTAAACTGGAATATATTAGCACAAAGGAACAGATAGCAGATATATTTACAAAACCTTTGCCAAAAGATGCTTTTGAGTATCTCAGAAGCGTGCTTGGGGTCAGAGCCCCTCCTTGTGATAATTAATTGATGCAGATATGCATCAATCCAGTGGCTTTCAGAGCTATATCATTTTCTGGACTTGATGTATGGATCTACTCCTCAAGGGGAGTAATCGAAGGAACACTAGAGCACATTTGGGTGATCTTGCACCTGGTTGATTGGACATGAAGATTTGAAAAAGCTACACCTTACAGAAGATTACATGTAGTGCCTCACTGACCCTATCATGGAAAACGAATTGAAAAAGTGAGTGAAATAAAGTAATTTGGGCAATGAGAAGGTAAGTACATTACTTTAATGCTTCAAATCACCTAGTTAGCATATGTTTATTTCTTTCTATGTCACTTTTAGTTTCTTTAAAATGTGAGTATTAATTTAAGATTTTATGATAATTTTCATAGTGTGAGTGATAATGAGAAAATTGGATGGAATTAAAGGTTGACAACCATTTTAATGTGATTACTTTAGAATATTGCACTGTGAACTATTTACCTTGATATATGATAATAAATTCAGACAATCGAGCCTTAAAGGTTTCAAAATAAATGGAGTCATTTCCATCTATTTAAAATTTGCTTAAGGATATCCAAACTATTACATATCATTTTATATAAATTAATATGATATCGGTAAGTGTAGAACCCCTCCATATCAGTGCATTAGTGTTGTGTGGTTTTGTCATCTTAATAAGTTTTGATGTTTGTTTGATTAGACCTAAATCAATTATTGAAATATTGTGCATGGAATTAATTAATACTATTATTGATACTTCTATACCATAGTCTAAATATGTAATAAATAACATGATCAACTATTATTAATTAATAGTGAGGATTCCTATTGTGTTCTTATCTTATACTTTTTTTTGTCTCATGGGGCTTGTAAGATCTTATCATAACTATTGGTTTGATGATCAAAAGTATTTCAACCTTGGTATCAATAATGATAACTTTCATTTGAGTAAATTGTTTAGATAGTTATTACTTTGGTCTAGATATTAAAGAGGATGCTAGAGATAACATTAAGGTAATATGTATTCTTGTGTGCAAAAGAAAACATTGAAGATTAAAATTAAGATATGTCTTAAACATCTTGTTAGAATAGTTTGCCTCAATGTAAATTCAAATGACAATTTTAGTACTTGAAGAAACTTCAATTTATAGATTATTGCTCTCTTTCAGATGATATTAGAAAGAATGATTTTTGATGTACGTATCTAAACCTTCTACCTTTATTGGAGGCATTCAAGCCCAATTGTTTATCCCTAGATGGAATAGATTATTATTGCACATTTATTTGTTATATGGAAATATCGAGTTAAATAAATATCTTTATAATTATTATAAATTATATGTATACCTTAATCAAACAAAGGAAATTTCATATTTAAGATAATACTTTAAACTTGTGGTCATATTATATATGATCACGGAAGGTGAAATTTAGTCCTCATAACCTATAAGTATTTCCTTAATGAAAGTTAATGTTGCATTAACTATTATTTATAAAAATAGAAATAGAAGAGTAGAACACAGTGCTATTGTTTATTTATTTATTCTATTGCATTGACGCAAAGAATGAGTTCTTTAATAGTACTCCTTGATAGGAAATTGTAATTCGAGGCCATTCTAAGATTTTTTTTGATTAAGAGTATCATTATTTCAAAAGGTTGATACTGTAAGCACTAAAGAGACTATGTCCATTAATCAAGTAATTAATGTATGTCAGTCGAACTACAATTGATCATAGGATTGGGATCTTGCCTAGTCGCTAGATTTTTGAGTGAGCGTAGCATGAGTTACTACTCAACGTAGACGGGCCTATGGCCAAGAACAAAAGTCAAGAAAATTAATTCTATGCAACAACCCTCTATGATAACGATGAAGGAAGAGACGTGACTAGCTGGTAAGCACGTTCAAATGAGAAACTAGGCATGGCACCATTAACCAAGCATGGTGTTCCTACCTTGGACGACACCTACAACCATTAATCGCTAGTAAATGACTTCTAACTGATTTTGGGATCTCACAAAATGCAAGGAGACAGCAGGTTGTAGAGGGATACTGGAGCACGACACCAGTAAGCTGGAGTTGAATGGGGGAGAGAGGGTGAGTTAGATTTTGGGGATGCGCTCTTCTTCCGTCGAGTTATCCAATTTGTGAAGTTGACCAAGGTTAGTGGGAAGCCTCCATGGGTTCTATGTTATTAACCAGTGGTTGAAGGGACGACGCAAAAACATGGGAGAGGAGGCCTGGACGGAATGGAAAAACGCATAGGAGAGGGAATGTCTTGCATGGGCGATCAATTTTGGAGGGTGCTGTGGTTTGCAAGTGGGAGCAGCACATGGGTGACCATGGCTCCTTTGTCATGGATTTTAGAGATTATGCTATCAACATCCATCACAAACCTCGCATGTGCGAGCCAGTAACTGGTAGCGTATTTCTTCTGCTTAGAGTTCGAAAGCGGTGTTGGCCGAAATTGAAGTCGGCCGAGATGAAGGGATGAGAAGAAGAAAGGACGGGGTGATAAAATATTGAAGTGAAATGCGAACCTAGACACTTTTAGGCAACAAAATGTGTATTCATCCTCACTTTCTGACCTATGCATATCGAGTCTAGAGCGTGAAATAATGTGTAGAGGCACATACTGCACGCATGTTCTCTCTACCGAACAGAGGAGCTCAGGGACCGTGGATTGGAGATGTCGAGTGGCTCCATAGCAACTATGTTTGTGATGGCGAGTCCTTCTGGGAGCGTGACAGACCCTATCATTACCACTACAGCCGCACAAACTATGTCATTTCAGCGCACTTACTATATCGAGGAGAGGGTATTGCCCGCTTGGGATTTAGCAAAAATAAATGATCGAAGATGTGGATTTATTAATCAGGAAAGCAAAGAGGTGCTTGGATGTTGGAGCAAATTTAATAATGATTGATGTAGATGGTGTAAGCAGACATTCAGAGTCTTTGCGCACTGATGCTATAGAAAAAATAATTGGGCGCCTGGGCCTTGAGAAAACTATGTTTGAAGCAGGCAGTCCAGAAATGCTCGAGTGGTTTGTGGGAAGATATGGATCCAGGAATAGTGATCAAAGAGCTGTCAAAGCCTCAGGCTCAAGGTGGACGCCGTCATTGCTAACTATTTTGAGTCTGTATAGTCGGTTAAGGTATGGATCTTCTCCACTATAAGTATTGTTTTGGAAAGGTTTAATTTGTTTCCTGATTGGTGGCTCCCGAGTTTGTTAGGGTATATTAAAGATACTCTCCTTAGGAATGGAATTTAAATTTTAGAGAGAAGCTACGAATGTAGAAAGTATAGATTCCTTTTAGATCTCTACATAATCATATATTATGTGGATGGGATAACAAGTATTTTAGTGTTCATCCTCACTAATAAATTGATTGTAACTTCTTTCAACTTATCTCTTTTAGTTAATAGTGTCAATGTAGATATATGACTTTAATAACATCACTTCATTTTTTTTTATGATAAAGAATATATCTAGTAGGGATTAATTATCCAACCGTAGGAATTAAACAAGTTATTTCCTAACTATGATGTGGACATTAGAAATAGTGCAATGATTAGATTGGATTAATGAATGTTGATTCATTATTTAAATAGATCGATGGAAAATTTAATTATTTATGTTATGCGTAGTTGTTATTTTGATTATTACAAAGAGAGGTGTAACTTATCTTTTTGAACGTAGACACGTGGGTCATTACAAGATCGATTGTTCAGGATTGTACATTGATAGTTAGAGACATTTGGTGTTGATTGCTTATGTTTAAACCTTTAGATTTGATATTTGTAAAATATCGACCAAGCGATTATGAGTATATAGTACAACTATTTTCATTACAATATGAAATGTTAGGTTGTTTAGAATTAGACCTTTGTGTATAAGGTAAATCATATATTCATGGTTTTGAATTATTTAAAATTTTAGATTGAATATGTATGTAAGTATGTATAAATGAAAGAAATGGTCTCAACTTAAGAATACAATACTTCATTTTATAGCAAATATGCACACACACATTTTGAAATACATTCTCACCCTAGCGGTCACTGTATTGTTTGATAGAGAATCAATAATTAATGTTAAAGTATTTCTCTTATATTATGTATATATATATAAAAGATTTATTTAGTTACAAATGAGATATCAAGGATTTTGGAATAAACCATATTGACAATGAGAGTACTCATTTGGTTTGAAAATTTCTTATCACTTTATTGAAATAGTATTTGAATTGTGGTCCTAATACGACCTATAAGCACATCGATCTTTAGATCTATCTTGCTGTCAAATAGAATGAACAATGTAGATCCTATATTGAATTTCTCTTGATATATTATCATAAATTCTCTCAAATCTATATCTTGTTAATTTGGCATCCAAGTGAAAATATATTAGCATTCATTCATACTCCCTAACATATACCAAATCTGATTTCTAAAGTGATTTGTACCCCGTAGGGCATACCTAGTATGAATTGGTTTAAGTTTTGTAAACCCGAACTACGATGTCTCTGCAAGTTACGTAGGCAAGGCCATCTACGATGAGCCCCCAAGGCATTAGGTCTTGTACTTTTGAGTTCTTCCTTAATCTTGCCACCCCTTACCAATATTTTGCATAGTATGCATCTCTTTACGAAACTAGTTTTAAATACCTTATGATTGATTTAGCTAAGTTATTGATGTAGCCTATCTTACGATCTTGTATGTAATCAACTATGAATTTTATATCATGCATCTAGTTGTGTAGTCGTATATACAGGTGCAGGGAATAGAGAGGCAAGGAGAATATGATACACAGGCAAGAAAGAGAAATTCAGGTATGCAATTGCAAGTCATGTTGGTTATAAAACATCATAATAAGCTTTATTGTTCTAAGTAGATTTATTATCATTTCAAATTTCCAGTTAAATGACATAACAAATAGGTTCACACTATGTTTCTTTAATTAATGTAGTATGTCATTATTTAGAAAGAAAAAAAAATATTGCAAATTAGATATGTTTAGAGTAGAATAAATAGTCTGTTTAATGTCCTATCTAGTGTTTTGAATTTTGGGCATTACATTACAGATGAGTTATGGCACCCTTTGCCATTGCTGCCAAAGGGGGAAGGAATCTATGTGAAAATCCCTACTGTTTTGGGGAGATTTGTGTTGATGATATTGAGAAGATTGTATTGAGAGGAGAAAGTATTTCTGAGTTGATTTTGGATTGATGGATTTTCCCATATGTTGCCATCAATGCCAAAGGGGGAGATTGTTGGACGATATCAGTTTTGGGTACTGATCATGCTGTTGATATTCATGTTTTGTCACTGATGTCAACATGTTTCTGTGGAGAGAACAGACTAGTTACTTGACTGAGAGAAGTGTACGGACACTGTACGGATGTTTCAGAACGATCGAAGTTGGTTATATGAAAAAGGATGTGTGTTGACCTTATTCCTAAGGTCGCTTGGCTTTATGTTACATATTGAGGATGTTACAGTTGATTTAGTGAATACTGGTTTCTGAACTGTAACTGTGATGCTTGACAGAGCAGGTCTCTGTGTTTTGGGTATATCTTACTGGCGAAGATATTTCAGATGAAGCGAGCTTACTGGAGGACTATAGACATATTGTGGAATATTGGGTTGTGTGCGATTTGCGTGAGCATTCTCGTGACGTCAGCTGTGGCGTGTATTCTAGAGGAGACCTATTTGGTGGCCGACTTCAGACATGTAGCGTGTAATATGAATTGTGAGCGCGGATTGCGGATCTGGAAGTATAACTGATGGATTGTATTTGATGTTTACTTGTTATAGGTACCTTGTGTATCTTAGCAAGGGGTTATATAATTATTTGTATATTGGGAAAGCCTAATTGGACGACCTAATTAATTATTTGTGTATTAGGAAAGCTTAACTGGCCGACCTAATGAATTATTGTAATAGGGTATATATGAGTGATCTTTTCTTTTGGAAAGATGTGGTAGTGGAAGAGATTGAAAAGGAAGAGAAGTGAAAGCTGTGAGGCTTGTTTTGCTGCTGGATGTAGACCAGAGTTTGTGATAAGAATACTTCATTGGAACTGACCAAGCAAAGACAGTTGCTATCAGACAGTTCACTGGATTGTATATTTTCTATATACACTTGTTCGGATTGTGAATCCTTGAGGGTGGCTTTAACCTTCTTTGGGCAGTGTGCCTAGGCAGTTAGCCCACTGCTTTTCTTGACTCCTAACAGGGTCTGTCTCCTAACAGGGACTGTGTACTGTAATGTTGTAATAAGCTCTCAACAGGGCTAAATCTTTTAACAGGGATACTATACTCTCAGTACATTATTTGTGGGTGCTAATTCCCAACGGGGTTTTACCTTTAACAGGGTTTCCTCGACAACAAGTATTGTGTTATTGTGTTGGCATTTATTGTGTTATCATTTGCATTGCAGCATTGGTTTATAAAGCTTAAAGTTTAATATTCTATATCACAACTAATTCACCCCTCCTCTCAGTTGTCTTGTGGACTATTATTCCTAACAGAACTAGCATAGGATACATACAATAAAGTTGTTTAACAAATGATCTAAGAATCAAAATAGCAAAATGACTATAGTTTCCAGCAATACAAAAGACATGCAAAACAACATTAAGAAAGCTCTCTCCATTATAAATGAGGGAACAGTGCTGAATACATACATAGAAGTAGCGCAAATACAAGCAATAGAAGTGACTAACTACTAGAAATAGGTAGGAATTACACATACTTGGAAGATGTCAAACAAATGGTTCGCCTACTTAGTAATAAACAAGTGGAAGTGGATTCAATATACATCCATGAGATGAACTCCAACTAAAAAGAACAGGTGGGTGTTAGAGACATGTCTCTTACAGAAAATGCAATCTACACTCATAAATACCGTTTAAATAATAATCTAAGAAAGCTTAAATATGTGTAGAAAAAATAAATAAACCCAAATATAAAGGAAAACATAAAAATCCAAACTAGCCTATGTGCCTGTAGCTGGTTGTAACCAACTTTGGAGGTTGTTTATATCATGTCCCCTTATCCAGAGTGATCACCAAACGTGAATTTTATTAGCCTATTAGCCATTCCCATAGGCTAATTCAAATGGTTAGGGAACGATATTTTGCAGCTGGAAATATTTTAGGCCAAGGAGAAATAAATAATATTATTTTGAGCTCCTAAAGTAATATTATAAAATAGAGTAACTTTTTGTTATAAAATGATATTATAAAAAACGAAGTGACTAAAAATAAAAAATAATTAAATAAAGTCTTAAAGTGACTTTATTTGGAGAAAATAAAGTAAAAAAGTGATTTTATTAAAATATCATTTTCTCCTAGACTTGGGCGGCCCCCATGAGGAAGAGGAAAATTTATTAAAAATAATTTAATGGGATTTGAAGTCCACCTGTATTTTCTCTTGATTAACCTGAACACTATTTGCATTGATTATATGCCCCCAGTAAAGAATGTCACCCAAACTCACACTTGGAAGCCTTAGAAAATAAGAACTATGCCTCTATGATGCCTAAAACCTCATCAAGATGTTTCAAATGTTCCTCGCAAGTCCTGCTATATATAAGAATGTCATCAAAGAACACCAAACGAAACTTCCACAACTGTTTAATGAAAATGTGGTTCATGCAAGATTGAAAGGTCATAGTAGCATTGATCAACCCAAAGGGAATGACTAGGAACTCATTTGTCTGTAATGACACTTGAATGTTGTTTTGTGGATATCTTGCTCCCTTACTCTAATTTGGTGGTATCGCAATCAAAGGTCAATCTCCAAAAAAAACACTTCACCATGTAGCTCACCCAGCAACTCATCGATCTTGGAAATAGGATACCTATTTTTTATTGTTTTCTTGTTTAGTGCATCGTAATTAATCAATACACATTTGCATAGTCTCATCCTTCTTCTCCACCAAAACAACTAATGAAGCAAAGGGACTTGAGCTAGGTCTAATGTTCCCCATGTCCAATAGCTCATTAACTACTTTTTCTATTTCTTCTTTGAACTTCGTTGGGTGCTAATAAGGAGTAGTAATCATGTGTGATGTCCCCTTTCTAGAATATAATTTAATAATAAATAATAATAATAAATTAATAGACAAATAAATATAATTTATTATTTAAATTAATTATATTATAAATATAATATAATAATGAAGAATATAATATATTAATTGATATAATACAATATAATGTTATATATTATGAGTATAATAATATAATATATAATCATACTATAATTATAATTTATTATAAACATAAATAATATTAATATAATTACAAATAATAGATAATTATATGAATGATAATTAATAAATATATGTTTAGTTTTTTTTGTTTTTTTTTTATCGGTAAAAGACCATGGGCCAAGATAAATTTTATTAAATTTAAAAATAATCAAAGATCCCCAATCCCGGTGGCCTTGTAAATTACTGTTTGTTTCACAATTTGGGACTTTGACCAGCGTTTGTACCTCTGAATGGACTTTGTTGAATTCTGATTTTTTTTGGCTTTTTTCTTGTTTTCAAGTTTTTTTGGTGTTTTTGAAGATATATGCAAGTAAATGACAAATAACAAATAACTTCAAACTAGAAATGATAAGCAGCATTCATATATTAAAATTACTTAACAATCTGAGAATGATTCAGATCGTACCAGGCATAATATTCAGATTTTTGCATTCAAGGAATAAATATATCAAATGGATTTGTTGCTGTCCACAAAGAACTTGACGCCAGCTGTAGAAGTGTTTTGCAATCACCAAAGATGAAGAACTTGCTATCACAAACCCCTATAATATCTCCAAACTGCAAAACGTTGGCTGCTAAGAAGGAATGGCGCCCAAAGACAAACCCGAGCTGCCTCTGGAAGAACGCCCAAACTGGAATAGGTTGGCCGCCCAGCTGAATATGATATTTCCTTTTGATAAATGGTGCTATGAAGATTGTCGATCCTTGCCACAGAGAATAGCATTTCCTAACTCCAATACTGAATCACCAAATCCTTGTTGAGGTTTGTGTCTCAACAATCCAGACTTAGGGGTTTCGTCCCAAGCCTCTGAATCACTCCACAAGAGCAATTTCAAGTTTTCACAAATTTCAAATGTCAAAAGATAATGAGAAATTAGGTCTCCATCCCCTTATATCCCCTTCCAAGTGCAAATTGAACCCTAAAGGGAAATTACACTTTGCACTTTAAATAAAATAACATTTTCCCAATTAAAGTCGTCCAAACTCAAGGAAAAACATTACTTTATCAAAATGTCATAACTCATGGTGCCAAATAGCCTCTGGATAGTGAAAATAGTTTATAATAATTTGAGACCTTTCCAACGAGCCCCCATACATAGGTATATGTGCCCAAATCCATCAAATATCCCCTTATTACTCTGAAATGGCTATATAAATAGCCTTATCATAAATTATTTAAATACAAAACTTAGGAAATATTAAAATATTTCCCCTTAAGCTTATGAAAGCCCAAATCAACAACATAAATAAGAAACTGACCATGTCACCTGTCTATGATTGATACCGGACGAGATGGGTCAACTGGCAATTCCTTCCCTAAAATCTAGGGATGCCCCTAGAAACTAGGAAACACACCCTGTCATCCTAAAACTGAAACCATGGAATGGTCCCGTGGAACCTCAAATCTAGAAACTGCCACATCCTCCTAAAAGGTAGGGGAACCCCCTAAAATCAAGGAATTGCACCCAACTGGCTCCCAAAACTGTCTGTAAAGCCAAGTCCAGTCCCTGAATATCCTGTATGAGTCTCTATCCACAACTGCTAGCCTACGAGACCCCCATGATAGGCTAACTCACATGACTCTGCTAGTCAGACTAGAGAGGGGACATGACAAATAACCTATGTACATTCCCAGCTCTCTAGGGGCACCGATAGGAAAGAGCTGGGAGGAGAAAACCTTCGGCCTTGCACCAAAAATTTAAAGGTACATTAAAATTTAGAATATGTTACATATTTACAACAATGGGAGTGTTATCCCTTTAATAATTTGATAAGATATAACCAGATACTATTTTGTGTTGTTTTCGAGAGATCTATTCTTACTCCAAATTTCTTTCTTCATTCTAACTATAGCCCAGACGGCCTGCAACCTGCATGCTCTCAACATTGGCTAAGATCTTTTTCAGATTTGTTTTCATGAAATGCTTTCTAAATTAAGATACACATAACTAAACAAAATGTTAATGAGATCATTAGTGGTCAGTGAATTGCACAAATACTAGGCCTTGGCAGCCATATCATAGGAAATATTAATTAATATTAGCATCCCTTTTTTTTTAAGAGTCTAGAGTTTATAGTTGATCCAATTGTTTTTTTGCACTCTATTTTCTTCAAGAAGCATTATGACTTTCGTTTCTTATTGTTAAGTGATTTCTTCTCTATTTTCTATAATCTGTGGTCACTGAATTGCATACCATAGTTAAGAATCATTTAATTCTTAAAATTTTGATTTAATGTTTGTTCAACGCAATCAGGAATGTTCCAGATGAGAATGTCAATTAATACCTATGCATCTTTGGGTTCTTTATCGTTACACTGAATATATTTATGATAATTAATTGGAAAATATAAATTTGCCTAAATTTATGCACACCTATATTTGGTCTGATACAGTCATTGCAGTATATATGCTAATATAATATATAAGTAGGAAAGATCATAATATATAGGATCAATGTGTGACACACAATTACTCTTTATGCCATTATTAGCTAATTCATCAACTAGTTTGTTTTCTTCTCTATAAATGTGATTAAATTTTGTTAAATTAAAATAGTCTATTAAACTTATCACCCTTTCAAGTCTTGAATTTAGTTTCCAATTTGGAGTTGACTTAGTTCTGATAGCGTTTATGATGACTTGTGAGTCTCCTTCAATTTATAGGTTGGTTATTCCCATTTTTTTTGCATAAATTAAGGCCTTCCATTAAAGCTTCCATTTCTACAATATTGTTAGTGGTATTTCCTATATATTTTGCTACCTTGCCTACAACTTCCCCTTCCTAGTTGTGTATAATACATCCAATTCCTGCTGGACCTGGATTTCCACGAGAAGCTCCACCAAAATTTAGCTTGAACCATCCATGCTGAGGAGGGCTCCGTTTGCAATTTTCTCTTGCCTTCATTTTATTGTTTCTCTGTTTACCATATTCAAGGATGATTAACCCAAAACACTCCTTCCTCATTTTGTTGTCCCAGTAAGTGAAGGAGTCTTCAACAAATTTTTTGTTTTTGAGTCTATTGTTATAGTTTCCACTATACAAGCTTCGATTTTATTCTGAAGGCTAACTATTTCCATATTTTTTTCCTCGAAAAGCCTTTGATTTCGTTCTTTCCAGAGTTCTCAAATCAAAACAGATGGTGTGATCTTCCATATAATACTATACAGGCTCTTATTTTGGATAATCGGCCAAGACCTAAAATGGTGTATCAGGTTATTGGCCAAAACAAACTTTAAGTGTAATTTCCTATGTAACCATTGCCAACATTCTTGCGCAAAGGGGCATAGAAGGAGAATATGATCTACTATTTATGATTCTTGTTTGCATAGCACACATTTTGATGACCCTCGAAACCAATTTTCTTGAACCATTCTGCTGTAATAATCCTTTTTTGTAGTGTCGCCCATGAGAATGTACCCGTCTTTGGGAGACAAACTTTGTCCCAGCATAAGTGCAATGGTAGATGAGTTTTTTTTCATTGTTGCTCTTTAGCCAGTGAACCATAACCATCCTTAACATTGTAAGTTCCTGATTTAGAGCCTATCCAAATTAGCTTGTCCTCTTCAGATTTGGGAAAGACAACTCTAGAATTTAGTGTATTAAGTAGCTCAACTTTTTCATTTTGAGATAGTGGAGAGTTTTCTAGGGATCTCCATTCCCATCTCAGGTTTAAGTGCCCTTTTGGATAGGTAATGTAGTTGTTGAAGGTGTTTCCCCATACGTTTTCTAATTTTTCTTTTATTGCAGGAGATATGATGGTGTCAAGTGGAGCGTAACCTCCCCACGAATCTTTCCAAAATAAAGTTGTGGTACCTGTTCCTATATCCCATGTAAGTTTATCCATAACTATGTTACGACATTCTAAGATGAAATTCCATACTCTGGATCCTTTTGGAGGGTTTATTGTTCTGAAAATACTATCCCTGTCATTCTTATTAAGGTATTTGTTTTTTAGAATTCTTACCCATTTTCTGATTGGGTCCTCATAGGTTTTCCATACCAACTTAGCGACTAGAGCTAGGTTTTGCCTTTTTGGTTTCCTTATACCCAGGCCACCCGCATCCTGCGGTCTGGTTATCTTATCCCAATTGACTAGCACCATTTTTTTGTTGTCAGAGACCCCTTGCCATAGAAAGTTTTTCATTTTCTTTTTGAGTTTATACATAGCCATCTGTGATAGAGGCATACAAGACATCTGGTAAGTTGGCATTACTGACAGTACTGATTTGATCATAGTTATCCTTCCTGCAATAGATAACCATTTACTCTTCTAGCTCTCCATTTTATCTTCTATCTTTTTTATCAAAGGGTTCCAAGTTTTGGCAATATTGTTGGCTTTGTCAACCGGCATCCCCAAATATCTACATGGAAATTCTCCAATTTTGAAATTTAAGATATTGCATATTTCCTCCTGTAGTCACTTATTAGTATTTAGGAAAAATACTTATGATTTACTTGGATTGACTAATTGTCTAGAGGCCTTAGAGTATAGAGTCAACAAGTTCTTATAAGTTTTTGCTTCTTGTTTGGAACTTTTGGCTGGGAGGATTGTATCATCGACAAATTGTTGGTGGGTTATGTTTGCTAAATCTCCTGTAACTTTGATGCCTGTAATTTGGCCTGATACGTATGTCGCATTCATCATTCTTCCAAAAGCTTCAGCCAAAATTATGAATAAGAATGGGGAAATTGGATCCCCTTGCCTTAAGCCTCTGGATATATCAAAAAATCCTTCCGGAGATCCATTAATTAGGATAGAGAGTTTTGGAGTTGAGATACAGTTGAAAATTAGGTTGATCCATTGTCTAGAGAAACCTAAATATTCCATGCATTTGCAAAGGAATCTCCAATCCACTTTGTCGTATGCTTTTTGAATGTCTAGTTTGATTAGCATACATGACTCCTTATTCTTTTGAGCTGAATGAAGGATTTCTTGTACAATGATAATTCCGTCTAGAATAGATCTTCCTGGAACAAATCTAGTTTGCTCTTCTAAGATAATGCGTGGGAGGAGAGTTTTGAGTCTATTCGCAAGAGCTTTGGGCAAAATTTTGTAAATTGTATTATAGAAAGCAATAGGTCTGTAATCACCTGCTTCCTCTGCGTCTAATTTTTTTGGGATTAGTGTTAAGAAGGTGTTGTTAATCTCCCTAAGTAACGATCCTGCCTTTCTAGTATTTTCTATTGCCTCGTACAGCCCATCCCCGAGAAAATGCCAACATTTTTGAAAGAAACCTGCCTGAAAGTCGTCGGGTCTTGGAGCTTTGTCTGATTTTAATTGGAAAAGAGCCATTTTTATTTCTTCTTTAGTGAAATTTTTGTTCAACATATTATTATCTTCCTTAGTAGTTTGGGGATGTTACTTAAAAGTGTCAGTTGTGCTTTTAGGTCTGAGCTGTCCCAATTGTTGAGTGTTAAAGTCTACTTTTTCTGTAACATCTTGGGGGTTGTCTAGTATCTCCCCATTTTCATTCTTTAATTTGTCAATTCTATTTATGTTTCTTCTATTCTTTATGCTATTATGAAAAAATGTCGTATTCCTGTAACCATCTCTTAACCAGATTTCTCTCGATTTTTGTCTCAAAGATTTCTTCTTTTGTGAGCAGCTCCTCATATTTTTTAAGTTCCTTTTCTTCGAAATATCTACTATTATCCATTCCTACTTTGATAACTTTTTCATTAAGTTCTTCTATTTCTTTTTCCACTTGAAGTTTTTCTTCAAACATGTTTTTAAAATGAGTTTTATTCCATTTGAGGAGTTTCATTTTTAAGGCTTTAAGTTTTGATACAAAGCAAAACATCTTAGAGCCTTTAAATTCTTCTTCATTCCACCATTTTTCTAAAAAATTTAAAAGAGTGTCATCTTGAAACCACATATTTTTGAACTTGAAGGGATTTCTGGCAGGTTTACTTTCTTCTGCAATAACTAACTTGACAGGGAAGTGATCGGATCCCGATAGCGAAAGGATAGATGCAGATAGGGTGTGATTGAAAGTGGATAACTCTCGTAAAAAAAGAAATCTGTCTAATCTCTCAGCTATATTCTTTGCTCCTCTTTTATTGTTCCATGTGAATGTACCGTTATGGGTTTTAATATCCAGCATATTGTGATTGAAAATCCAAACTCTGAAGTCTTTTAGTGACTGAGTTTCTTTTTGAATACCTCCTCTCTTCTCATGGATATCTGCAATGGCACTAAAGTCTCCACCTATAATGGATTGTCTATCTTTATGTGCTTCACAAAAAAGGGTGATCTCTTTCCACACCTTTTGTCTGTCTGTCGTAGTAATGGGTCCATAAATGTTGATTATAAAGAATCTTAGGCTTGTTTGGTAATTTTGTATCCAACCACCCATCCAGTGATTGCATTTTATTTCACATTTAAAATTAACTCTCCTTGGATCCCATAAGATGGCTAAGCCTCCTGATGTTGTTCCTATATCTATCCTTTCGATTTTCCAGATTCCTATACGCTTGTTTAATAGTGAGATTTCTTCCTTAATAAGTTTTGTTTCCTGTAATAATAATATTTCACTTTCCATATTGTTAAGATATCTTTTCAGAATTAGTTGCTTGTTAGGGGCATTCAGGCCCGTAACATTCCATGTGGTGACCCTCATGGCTCTGTGGGAAGGAACTTACCCTTCCCTGCATGCAAAAGGTCAGCTAATTTTATCTGATTTTCTGCTTCACCATCTAGTGTTCTTAGTTCAGACATATATTTCCTACCTCTCTTTGTCAGTTTTAAACCACAGTTAGGCGTGTCTCTCCCCACAATGTTAGCTGCAATACCAAATTTGGTACTTTCTTTTCCTTAACAATTATATCTTGGTCTGGAATTGCATTATTAATTTTTAAATCCATATCAAATTCTTTGTTGATTTTTTCTAAAATCTCTAGATGCTTTGGATCCTATGAGGTATTTAGATAATCTGCATTATCCAAACTTATATCCTGTTCTTCAAAGTTATCGGTTAATCCCATCATTTCATAAATTTCTGTTAATTCTATAGGAATATGATTTTCTCTTCTGAAGCATTCTTTTCTGTTGAACTAGTAGATATATTGTGGATAGTGATATTATTGTCAATCTCTGAATTTTGAAGATCAGCAGGATTGTGTACAGGGGACTCTTTTAGAGGGCTTCTAGCAGCATTGTAATCGGTGGAAAGTTTATTGAAAGATACTTTAGTGAGATTATTATTTGTTGTTGACTCTGCTTGTGAATCGTACCATCTTTTAAGTTCGTTCCTGACATTATTTTGGACTTCCATAATTTCCTCTACTAGTCTATTGACCATGAGCAATTTATCTTCCAAGATATTAAGGATGACTCTTTGATTTGGATCAGAATTTGCTATTGGATAATCTACTGGAGTATCAGATTGAAAATTTGTATTGCCTTGGTTTGCTAATTGATCAAAGGATGTTGTATTGATTATATATTCGTTATTCCGTTGGAAAAGGGTGTTGATACCGTCTTTAATAAGCCCTTGTTCTATTCTTGTCTGATTCAAAAGATCTTCTTCACAATCCTCAGATAATTTTTCCCTTATCTTGCGATTTTCTGATTCATTTAAACAAGAGTTCGTGTTATACTCATCGGTCTCCTTAGGAGGGGAATATTTTGTGTTTATATCTTCATCTGCCGATTCCACTATCTCTCCTTCAGGTTCTATAGGTATTTTCAGCTTGGAGCCAGAGATGGATTGATCTGAATCTTTTACAGGCTGAGGCTTAACATTTTGGTTACCAATAATAGGGTTATGAGAGGGGGAATTTTGGATCTTATCTGAAAAGAATGGGGGATTACCGCCCTTATAGTTGTCTTCAAAGAAACTGCAACATAGATTGTTTGAGGAAGGAAAGATATTGATGGAAAAGCCTCCTCTCTGCTTATTGGTTTCAACGTGATGATAAGTCTCAAGATGGGATTGGATATTTGAGGTTAGAGGTGTGGAAATATGATATTCTTCGAAATTTGGATCATATTCTGTTAAGTTTTAGGATAGCTGCAAATGTAATAGCACTCTATGTTATATATTGTATGTGTTTTTCAAATGCAACAATCTCTCTTTCATTTATATTGAGAAAGAGGCTAGGAGAGACATGTCCCTTCATAGGGCATGTCTATTCATCATAATTGTTAATGTTTCATTAATCAATCATATATTAGAATAATATAAGTTTGCATAATATATGTTTAATAATAATATATATAATATAATATATATATCACATATATGTATATATATATACACACACACAAATACAATATATTACTAATAATCAATATCAAAGTATTATATGTATTCTAAATGATCATACGACTCAAGCTACAAACATTAACACTCCCTCTTAGCTAGGGAGGATGATCAAACAAAATATGTAGTGGTCTCCCTTGTCAACACTTATGACCCTCACAATAGCTACACAAAACATCAACACTCCCTCT
>MU225256.1:10493965-10508298 GCA_018584345.1 Thuja plicata | reverse complement strand
CCACATATGGTACTGAAGATAGCAACTGTATTTATTTTCTGATTCAGTGTAATAGGTATGTGAAGTTCACGAACTCCTGTCTGCCAACACATAGAGTTTGCAACTCCTATGTCATGGCTGATGAATTCAATGTATCATCGATAGATTCTAATTATCAGCCTTTGGAACTGATAGTCATGTAATATAATCCACATTTCACAATGAAGATCGATATTTATCTCAGGGCTTCAATATTAGTTGATGTATTTAATTTATTTATATTTGTAAAGCATTGCAGGTAAGTATTCGCCTAGAGATTAATTACTTTGCGAGCCCTTTCAAAGTCCATTTGATTGGCTCTTCTATCATTCTGTATCCAAGGGTCCAGCCCATTGCCAATCTGACTTCCTTGTTCGACATCCATTATCAGCTCGCTGCAACTCTGAAATCAAACATTATTTTTCCAGCACAATTTTCCGATCCCAGATACATTCGTTTCTGCTCTGATACCATGTTAAGTTTTAGGATAGCTGCAAATGTAATAGCACTCTATGTTATATATTGTATGTGTTTTTCAAATGCAACAATCTCTCTTTCATTTATATTGAGAAAGAGGCTAGGAGAGACATGCCCCTTCATAGGGCATGTCTATTCATCATAATTGTTAATGTTTCATTAATCAATCATATATTAGAATAATGTAAGTTTGCATAATATATGTTTAATAATAATATATATAATATAATATATATATCACATATTTGTATATATATATACACACACACAAATACAATATATTACTAATAATCAATATCAAAGTATTATATGTATTCCAAATGATCATACGACTCAAGCTACAAACATTAACATATTCATCCATGAGTATTGCTAAATCCTTGATTTTGCCCGAATATATCTCAGGTTTGAGATAGTATATAGAATGGTTAGTGCTTAGTTTTATAGTTTTCAATGAAGTTTCGTTAAATACAGTTTTAATTAAGATTTTGACAGAGAACGAATCTGTGAATGATTCCTCTATTTCTATGGTTTGACCCAAGAGATTCCCGATTTTCCTTAAGATTTTGTTGTGCAAGAGTTCAATAGGAAAAACATTTTTTACTACCCATCTAAGCCCTAAGATGTTATCACAGGAAGAGACATTAAAATTTGAAAACCATCTAATGAAAGTAATAGCGTGTCCTTTGTAAAAGATTGGTTTTCCATTCATAAGTTCCTTTTTAATCTTATAATTTGTGCAGTGGATGTAAATGAAGTTACCTTCAAGGATGTAGGTGTTGTCGAGTATAATGTAATTAATGTTGTCGATTAGTTAGCGACCGGAGGCTAGGGAGTTGGCGCACAGTTACCAACTGTCGCCTCCCTTCGGTCCTTTATATTCTTGTAATACCTTCGGGTACAATATCATCATGTTATGAACAAGCTATACTATTGTAACCATTGCGGATGAATGAATAGAATAATTATCCTTTGCTTTATTGCCATCATGTTCTGTGTATTCAATTCTGTAATTAACTAAGTTTACCCTGAGAGGCAAACATCTGGCGTCGTTGCCTAGACAGGCTCGGGAAGACAAGAACTAGATGGCGTGCGGACACGATGGGTCTATCTGTGGATGAAATTAATCCGAAGGCGGACAATGCACGTACAGAACTGTACGAAGGGGAAGATAATCAAACACGAGAGTTTCCAATCCTGTTCCAAGCGGCCATAGAAACCTGCGTCCATCGGGAGGCCTACGAAGGGGAAGTTCCAACAAGTGCAGTGTGGTCGGCCATTGAGGCTAATCCCGCAGCCAACCGACTGCTAAATCACCATCCACGCCTGTTGGCACAGGTATCGCTTGCACAACGTGCTCGCCTGGAGGAGATTGCCCGAGAGGAACCCCGTCAGGAAATCCTCCGCGCATACGAGGCACGGGAACACCTTCGTCGCCAGGAGGACGACAATGACAACCATAGGGGACTCTGAGATGTGAGAACCAGCCGAAGGGAAGAAAAGGACACAAAAATAAACAATTGTAATGCAAAGTCATTCAATTGACAATGTTGTAAATAAAACTTGAATAAATAAAAGTGTCATTTTGTTTGTAAGAAATTTTGTGTTGATTATTGGTGTGAAGAAAAGCATTTATGCCCAACTAGTTGAATAAGAATAGGAATTTAAAGAAGAATCTTGAGGGAGAACAAGCTCTTCGAAAAACAGTACTCGACAGACAGCAAGCCGAGCGAAGGGAGAGGTTCAGGAGACGTGCCGAAAGACTACCGGAGGGGGTAAGTGAAGGCAACAGTCTAGAGGAACCTAACCAAGAGGACGTCGGAAGTGACAACAAGGATCTGTTAGAAGAAACGAGCTTGTTCGGGACCTTAACTTTAACCCCAAGGACAGAAGCCTGAAGGAAGGCAGAAGAGGAAGCCGAACGAAGGGAGTACATGTGTGGAATTACCGCGGAAAGTGTCGAAGTGACAGAAAGGCACGCGGATCACACCACTCTGAGTAGTTCGGGAACATCAATTAACCCGGAAAACAATTCCGAAGGACCAACGCCGGCAGGACCATCCCAACCTGTCGTACAACCAGTACAGCAAACACCGTCGGCGACCCAACTGGTAACGCAACAGGCTGTACATACCACCGTCCCACCCCCGAGCGTGAATATCGCGGCCAACAAGGAAAAATTACCCAAGTTCCATGGCGATGGAAAAGAAGACCCTGTTCGACATTGTCGCACATGTCAGACAATTTGGTATGCGAATGGAGTCGCTGACCAAGCGGAATGGATGAAACAGTTTCCAGCAACCCTCCGAGTGGTAGCAATCGATTAGTACTCTGACTTAGACAAAACCGGAGTGACCACCTGGGACTTATTACAGAAGGCATTCGAAAAAGAGTTTAGGCTCCTGCGAGACGACAATGAAATCATCTCAGAAATATATGGAACCATGCAAGGAAAGAAGGAGACCGTGCGGACCTACGATCGCCGAATAAAAGAACTTGTGGGAAAAATGGAAAGTTAGCCAGCCGACGGCTTGAAGAAGAGATGGTTCGTTGAAGGGCTGAAATCAAACCTCCGGAGGAAGATGAAGATAATTCCTCCCACCTCGTACGACGACGCATATAACTGAGCGATGGACCTGGAAAGCGAACAAAAGACGTCGAAGAAGAAGAAGAAAAACCAGTCCTCTTCATCGGATGAGGACGACACTTCAAGGGACGAAAGCGGCAGTGACGGAGAAGCAAAGAGAAAAGTCACCGCACTACAGAAGGATATGGAACGGATGCTTAAAGAATTCAAAACTATGAAGGGAAGCACCAGTCGGAACGAAGGAGACTTGTGGTGTACCGACTGCAAGGAGGTCGGTCACACAAAAGGCGCGTGCCCAAAGAAAATGTTCTGCGATATTTGCCAAATGGTGGGCCATTCCACAAAGGAATGTCTGTTCAACACGAAGACACGGGGCAAACAGCAAGTCTTGTTCACGCAAGAACCGTCAGCCTCAATAGCAACCGGGAACACACAGAACACAGCATCATCAGACGGCTACAGGAATATCCGTCGTGGAGGAAGGGGAAACGACAATAATAACACCGACAGAGGTGGGAGCCGCATCCAGTACGATGCTACCGGGAAGCCAATGATTCAATGTCGGGCATGCAGCCAATGGGGGCATTTTGCGAGGGAGTGCCCGAAGGGGGAAAAGCTACAATTTCTTTGCAAATGGTGCGGGCCCGGAGACCATGACGACACAAAATGCCCAAAACCTAGTGTAAACTTCCTGAATATCGAAGGCAACGAAGAGGTGTTGGTGATTACCCGGGAGCAAGCAAAGAAGGCCACCTACCCACATCCGGAGACAGATGAAAAGAGTACGCGAGGCCAAAGAAAACATCGAGAGAGGAATGATGGCCGAACGGAAAGAAACACACGACGCCGCGGGAACCTCCCACGGAGGCCACGCGGAACACAATATACTAAGGCAAGTAATGCAGACAGAAATCCCAATACAATTGGGAGACCTCCTTGCAGCCATGCCACAATTAAGAACGGCCCTGCTTAACATGGTACCATCTCCTAACATACCGAAGGTGACCGAGATGAAGGCAAACCCCCTCGAGAAGGGAAATTCTGTTGAGGACCCGATGTTGTTGGCACTCAACACGGGAAGGCATCCTGCGGTAGTGGAGATGGGAATTCTTGGCACAATACTTACGGACACTATCCTCGACGGAGGATCGGGTGTCAATGTTCTACCTGAAGAGACATGGAGGAATCTCGGGCGACCGACACTGTGGCCGCCGACCTTCCAACTGGTAGGAGCAGACCAGCATGGGATCAAACCCATAGGTACATTAATGGCACAGAGGGTAATGATTGGCACCCAACCGTTCATGATGGACTTCGTAGTTATTCCAGTGAAAAAGAAGGGATACGACGCTCTCCTTGGGAGAGGATGGCTTGTGCAAGCAAAAGCCAAGCATGACTGGAAATGGAACGTAATTTCGATGGAGAGAGATGGCCGGAAATTTACAATCGATTTAAGAAATCAATTGGTTAGTGAAGACCTTGCATCCTCGTCAGGATCGGACAACGAAGAAGTTGACGAAGGGAGAAATGCATGGAGCCGAACAAGGAAGGGGTACTCGAACTCGAAAGGTACTCCGAAGACGACTTAGATTCATTAAATGGGCTCTTCCATTGGCAAATGGAAGATTACGAAGTGTTTCCCTATAACATGCTATAGGTGGACGAAGGGCCGGAGAGAGACTCGTTTCCGCGAGAGTAGGATGAGTACAAGGAGGGAGAGGCTAGGGTGGAAGAAACCCCTACACACAAGTTTGACGAAGAAAAACCAATCAAGTACGAAGAACCGTCGATGAAAACCGTGAACTTAGGAACCGAAGATAACCCAAAAAACATTCTCGTCGGCGATGATTGGAATCCAGTGTTAAAACCACCAGCGTTCAAAATTTTCATGGAGTACCGAGATGTCTTCGCGTGGACATATAAAGATCTCAAGGGGGTTCCACCGGAATTGTGTGTCCACCGAATTCCGTTAGTACCTGGGGCCGTGCCTGTGCGAAAATGCCCATACAAGATGAATAAAAACTACGCGGCACGAGTGAATGACGAAATCAAGCGCATGCTAGAGGCCAGGATCATATTCAAAGTCCAAACAAGCGAATGGGTCTCACCAATAGTTATCTTACTGAAGGAGGCAAATCAAATTCGGATATGTTCGATTTCAGATGCCTCAATGCGGTGACCATAAAGGATCCATTCCCGATACCGTTCACTGATAGTATCTTGGAGGAGGTCGCCGGTCATGAGATTTACTCTTTCATGGATGAATTCTCTGGATACAATCAGATATTCATCGCCGAAGAAGACAAGCTGAAGACAACGTTCATAGTGGAGGATGCTGTATATACATTCAACCGAATGCCCTTCAGTCTCTGCAATGCGCCGGCTACCTTTCAGCGGATTATCCTACAGATCTTTGACAAAATGGCGACGGGGAACTTTAAAACATTTCTAGATGATTGGTCCATATTTAGCGGGCAGGACAACCACATTGGGGCTTTGGGGGAGTGCATGGAGCGGTGTCGGCGAGCCCATCTGGCACTTAACCCAAAGAAGTGTCGATTTATGGTACCCCAAGGGAAGTTGCTCGGGTACATTGTATGTAAGGAAGGATTAAAAATAGACCCGGACAAGGTACGGGTAATAATCGAGATGGAGGCCCCTACGGACGTAACTGGCGTCAAATCATTCATCGGACATATAGGATACTATCGGAAATTTATCAAACATTTTGCTCATGTATCTTGCCCGATGGATCAACTAACTCAGAAGGGAGAACCTTATAATTGGGGAACAAAGCAAGGGGAAGCCTTTGAAGACCTTAAGGCAAGGTTGGTAGCCGTACCTATCCTGGCGTATCCTAACTGGGACAGAGAATACCATGTGCATGTGGACGCATCCAACTTTGCGATTGGAGCCACGTTGGCACAAACAGGTGACCAAGGGTTAGATCACCCCATATACTTTGCAAGCAGGCTCCCCTCAAAGGCAGAGAAAAACTACAGTACTACGGAGAGAGAAGCGTTGGGGATGGTGTATGTTGTACAGAAGTTCTGGCACTACTTACTCGCTACCCCATTCACCTTCTTCGTGGATCATAGGGCCTTAATGTACCTAGTAAACAAACCACTTATTCAGGGCCGAGTAAGCAGATGGCTGCTTCTATTGCAGGAGTTCACCTTTAACATCATAGTATGACCGGGAAAGAGTCACGTGTGTGCAGACCACCTATCACGCATCAAATCTGGGGAGCCGCCCGAGGGGGTGAATGACAATTTCCCGGACGCCCATCTTTTTCATATCGATGTTCTTCCTCCGTGGTATACAAGCATTGGAGAATTCTTGTCCACAAGACAATTCTCGGAGGGAATGCCACCAAGAGAGAAGGAAATTTGTCCTGAGAAGTAAGACCTTTCAACTCATTAACGGGTTATTATACAGAATGGGACCCGACCAGGTGTTTCGGAGGTGTGATGGAAGAAGTACAGGGTGTTCTAAGGGAGGCCCATGAAGGTACAGCCGAAGGGCATATGGGACTGGATACGACAGCGCGGGAGGTTTTACTCGCAAGGCTATGGTGGCCCACATTGTATAATGACGCACGGGAATAGGTGGTGAGTTGCGACACCTGTCAAAGCGCTGAGAAACCACTCAAGCGAGACTTTATGCCATTAAACCCGTCCAATTCTCAGGAGTTGTTCAAGCGATGGGGACTAGATTTCGTCGAACCGCTAAAGGCAAGCAAGAGACGCAGGTGTCAATACATTGTGGTGGCAACCGAATACCTTACCAAATGGGTTGAAGCTAGAGCCCTACCGAACAACTCCGCATTAAGCACGGCGAAATTTATCTATGAACAGATAATCACACGGTACGGCATACCTATTCAGCTCACGAGCGACAGAGGAGGGCATTTCGTTAACAATGTAATACGGTTGCTCACCACGGAATTTAAAATTATTCATTCACTCTCGAGCCCCTACTACCCGAGGGCAAACAGGCAGGCTGAGGCTACCAACAAGATACTCGTGTCAGTAATTTACAAGTCGTGCGTTGTAGAAGGCGAGGACTGGGAAGAGCGACTTCCGTCAGTACTATGGGCATACCGTACAGCATACAAGGTCACCACGGGGCACACTCCATTCCAATTGATGTACGGACAAGAGGCCGTTGTCCCAGCGGAATTTATGGTGCCGAGTCTCCGAATAGCACTTGACAACAAACTGGACGACATAGAGAGCTTCTGGGAACGTTTGCAGGCCCTTAACAAACTCGACGAACGGCGAATGTTGGCACAATGGGCAACAAAGGTGGCGCAACTACGCCGGAAGGCTTGGCATGATAAACACCTCAAATGCATTCAGTTCACACCAGGCCAACTGGTATTAAAATACAATGGTAAGAACGAGATTAAGCCCGGGAAGTTTAAGGTAAAGTGGTTGGGGCCGTACCAAGTTAGACAAGTCGGTGACAATGGGGCAATTAAACTGTGGACGCTTGATGGCAAGGAAGTCCCCGACACAATAAATGGGTCCAAACTGAAGCCATATCACGAGCGGAGACAAAACGACTACCCACCAGCTAGCCAGTAAGGCAAATTTATTTAAATAAATAAATAAATTTTAAAAAAAAAATGTGTAAAAAAAAAAAAAAAACAAGCAAAGTGTCCGTACGGCCGTACGGAAGAGAGCCACTAGAGACTAAAAAGGCCGTACGAGCCCACAACGTCGTACGACAAGGGAAAAACCAAAAGGAAGAAGGTTGTGCGGCGAGGAAAAACACATAATACCATACGGCCAAGGAGATAAAACATATACCACCGTATGACATGATACCGTACAGCGATGTACGGATGGGGAACAAAAAAAAAGGCAAGGCACTTGTTTTAAAGAGGTCGTGCCGTACGGCAACGGAAGGAGCATGCGGAAGAAAGAAGAGGAAAAAAAAGGTGAAGACCAGCAATTGTGTATGGATGGGAACCAAAATAGGAGCTTATAAGGACCGTACGGTAGTACGGATGCAAGAGGACAAATGTGTGGAGTTCCTTTAATCAGCTGTTATTACCATACAATCATACGGACGGGAGGAGCACTTGGGAAAAGCGTGAAATTTTTAGCAGTCGTTTTGTGTTGAACAAGGGTTTTCGTACGGCAGCCATCGAAGATCCAGTACGGCAAGCAAGTATTTTGTACAGCAGTACGGACGTAATAAGAAGTGTTTCCAGCCACAGGACGTAGCGTACAGACAAGAGAGGAAGGATTATTTCAGCAAATTAGAACACTTGAAGGCCATTGCTGGCCATACGAAGCAAAGAAGAGGAAGTGAAGTTTAGTGCCTCCAGGCAGCTAGGGTTTGAAAGTTAGTTATTTATTTCACATAAGAACAAAACAGTGAACCGTTATGGACTCGGCAGGAAAAAGAACCTGGAGGAAGAAGTTAGAAGCAGAGACAGGTAACAATCCGAGCATGGATAAAAACATGCATACACTACCTTCTGGCGTGAGAGTTGCTAGCGCAAGTACAAGTACAGGGAAGAAAATAAAAATTTGGAGGCCACAAATGGTAGCATCCCAGAAGGACTCAGTCACAGCACAGACAATTGCTTTTGAGGGTTTGAACGGCTTAGAATGCCGAAGATGGTGGACGGAGAGTGCAGATACCCCGGATAACCGACTAGTTAAGGATAACCTCACAAAGGCGCAGGTACACTGGGTTATCCAAATGCCTATTTTCTGCATTAAAGACTTCGAGGGCCCGTTGCGGGCAATGATTGAGTCTTTCAATAGCTTCTCAAAATAGAGCACTCTTTCCTACCTCAACCATGTGGTGACGGTTTCATTCACAGCGGCAGAGTTTCGGAGAGTATTTGGGCTGCCAACAAAAGGGGTTAGGGTGGAGATAAAGCCACAGAAAATGGCCCTAGAAAATAAAGATTTTTACATAAGGTTGGTTTGCCGAGATGACCTCACGGCTACAAAGGACTCCCTTCGGAAGTCCTCGGACAATCGAGGAATTAAGAAGACCTTAATCAGAGAGGGACACTGGAGGTGTCTAATGGACGTGGTGAAGAGTCACCTCACAGGGTCAAGCCGTGCGTCCGACATTTCTTTTCAGCAGGTCACTCTCATGAACCATTTACTCGGCAGTTGGATGTACGATTGGGGGGCAATGCTAGCTGAGCGTATGTATGCCTTTATGACGCTCCAGCGCCGTACTTTCTATATGCCCCACTATGCCATTGGGTTGCTACTGGACGCGGTCGTTAGACAGATTCCCGCAGACATACTGGGGCAGGAGGTGAAGGTGGGCCCTTTGGCTCCAAGCGAGCCTCCCATCATGAGATGGCACCATCAAGACACGCCGAGCGGACAGAAGGTAGTTGTCGGCTCGAAACGAGCCCAACAGGAGTTGGATGTGAGTGGGGAACATGGGGACACGGACAACGGCCGGCAGGGGACACCTGAGGAAAGTGCTTCGGAGGGAGATGATGATGACGAGGTGGAGGTGATTTCCGCTACCCCACTACTATTCCCCCGCCAGTGCTCTCTAGTGGAGCGCATTTTGCCTCGGTTAGGATAGCTATCCTAGCGTTTGGCCAGGTTCGAACTCCCATAGAGTTGACTCCACTTGTCGTTACGTCAGAGAGAGTTTCCGTCACGATTGCGCCTCCTGACCCCGAGACAGTGGTTAGCCAGAGCATACCTGAACCAGAGACAGTGGCTAGCGAGAGCATACCTCACATCCCGGATACAGCCTTAATGAGTGAAGGCATGGCAAAAAAGGTGGACAGGACCCTCGAGCAGGGTAGGGAGGAGTCCGAGCAGGTGCGGCTAGAGGTGATCGGGTCGGAGGCAGTGGTTACCTTTGATGCCTCACTTTTAGTCGACTCCGGAGGTAGCAGTTTGGGTATGCCAGGGGCATCTTCTAGTAGGATGAGTCGTGCAAGTACTTACCTGGCGCAGCGGTTCCTTGAGTCCCCCGTGCACGAGGACATACATGTTGGGAGAGGGGAGTTGGAGTGTACAAGAGGTGACCAGAGTACACATGTGTCGGCAGAGATGGATGGGGGCACTCAGGGTGAGGCCACGGTGACTGATGATCTGGGGGATGAGGATTTGGAGTCCTACTTGGACTCTCTGACAGCTGTGGTGGCTAGTGGCCAGCGGGTGGTGTTGGAGACACGGCGTGCAGAAGAGGCTAGGGTGGCCGCAGAGAGATCTCGGGAGGAGATGGCTACCTAGCTCGCCACTCAGCAGACCGCGTGGCAGACTGAGCAGGCAACGCTTTTGGCACAGGTAAAGGCCGCCACAGCTGGTAAGGGCATAGTAGAGGCTCAGTTGGCCGAGGCCACAGAGGCATGCACTCAGGCCAAGGAGGCATGTCGTCAGACGGAGGCAGAGCTCTAGGAGGTTTCCCTCATGCTCAAGGAGGCAGTAGAGGCCAACTCTTAGATACAGGTGGATTTGGATATCCGTACCCATCAGGTGTACCAGTTGCGTCGGAAAATGGCCCCTTCTGCATCCCAGTCGTCGGTTCCAGGGATGCCCTCTTCTACTTAGCTGCTTTCTTTCATGTTTTGTAATCGGCATTGTCCCATTTTGTTGTTAAGTCGTCGACTTGTCTTTTTGGGGGGGATGATGTTGTCGAGTATAATGTAATTAATGTTGTCGATTAGTTAGTGACCGGAGGCTAGGGAGTTGGAGCACGGTTACCAACCGTCGCGTCCCTTTGGTCCTTTATATTCTTGTAATACCTTCGGGTACGATATCATCATGTTATGAACAAGCTATACTATTGTAACCATTGCGGATGAATGAATAGAATAATTATCCTTTGCTTTATTGCTATCATGTTTTGTGTATTTAGTTCCGTAATTAACTAAGTTTACCCTAAGAGGCAAACAGTAGGTACTTACCTGATCCTTCAGCTGGTTCTGTAGCCATTCCCTAATTTCAGAAATTGGAGATGTAGAGCCCTCCCATTTGGCAAAGAGACCATATTTTTTACAATGGTGCCACATATCCTCCGTGTAGATATTATTCATCACTATCGCAACTTCATTAGAGCTATCTTTGAGGTTAATTTCTACAATATTTTGGGGATGATGTGGGGGCCTATCATTGGTTGGCATTCGGAGCGCAGATTTGGAACTTATGAAGGCGGTTCGTGATTTCCCCTTCATTCTTGGTTATGGGGTTGTTTGCAAGGCAGGGATTTGTTTCTTGAATCATGGATGTAGGATGAAGTATACGGCTAACTTTTAGGCCAGGATTTGGATTTCCCATCTGATTCAAGGATAGCGCATTATGTTTTGGGATCTGTGGCGTTCTACAGAGATGACTATCATCCACCCTAGGATTTTTGTTAAAAGAGTGATACTTTTTATTAACAAAAGAGGGGCAAAAAGATTTTGGCATACTGTATGGGATCTGAGACCATCCATTGTTTGGGGGGTTATCCTGCTTTCGGCCATTGGAGATTTTATTTGCACCTGAAGCCAACTGCAATGCATGAGATCCTAATGCATATGCCTGATCTAACAAAGTCTGAGAGGGCTTCCTTCTTCGCTTCTGGACAAACTGCCAGCCTTCCCTTTCCTGTCGATAGTGTACTGGGTTTAGATGGGGCTTTGGTAGCGTGCATTTTTTGATTTGAAATTTCTGTTGCCAACATCCATTACCGTCTTTGTTATTTGGAAGCCTAGATTTCACCCTATTTTTTATGCCCTCTTTATTTTCAGGGGCTTTGTTTAAGACTGTAAATTTGTTATGCGTAGAAAGATCCGTATACGCATTCTGGCCATATTTTGTTCTGTAATAATGAAATATGACTATATATAATTATATGATAATTATGATTGATAATTAATAAATAATCAAATAATCATTTATTACAATTAATAAATACTATAAACAAATGAGTATAAATTATTCCATCCAAATATGATAATGAATGATATATAGTCAATACAATTCATTTACCAAAGAGAATGATTAGTCGAAGGAATACGAGCGGAATCTAGGGGTCGATAATATCCTTGGTGCATAGACAAATACGAATTTCAAATAAGATTACACCGCAGATCGTGTCTGGCCACAGTAGAAGGGTGAGACCTTTCCTTTCAAAGAAGATATAAAGAGGATTTGTTGCCATTCGCAAGGGAGTAATAGGAGGATATAATTGGTGTGGAGGGCATCAAATAGCAAAAAGAGATCGTTCTATAACGGGGAAGACAGTACTCCGCCCTCTACGTACTTCAAGTTGATGGGAGTTGAAGCTGAACATTGCAAACGTATATAGCTCGGGAGTTTCATTCTGGAAAACGTTGGCTATGGATAGTGATCAAAATAATATATGGCACTGAAGTAATTCACATCCACACATTATCATATTAAGCGCACAAGACCTGGAACGCAAGAGAAGAGATTACAAAACAAGGAAATATATTATCAGTGATCTGGACAGTGATCTAAGCATACAAGGGACATACACCCAAGATTTGGTATTGCTACGAATCAGAGATATTACAGGGTATCGGCAAAATAGATCTCCATATCAATTGACTTGATATCATTAAAAATAAACTCTCTTTAAAGCGCTTATATAGATCTCAATGTTTACATTGAAGAAACTCATAAGTATCACAAAGTACTGGTAGCTGCTAGTATATTGTTGAAGACATCTTATGAGTCGAACCATTTAATACTTTCAGCAGTCCAAGTCAATTAGTCAAGAGTCGGTTGCTTGCTTAGCACAAAATCTTAAGATAAATAAATATATTATAACCCCTAGAGGAGACTTGAACCAACTCTCCATTCAATGACTGCATATCTAGATGCTTATTACCAGCACCCATTTAAGCCATGCAAGCTCATGAGCATCAAGTAGGGTCTCAGAGCAGAGGAATTGCAAGGACTACAACTGATATGAGTATCAATAGCAGAAAATACCTCCGTAATTATAAACATTCATAATAAGAAACTCAAAATTCAAATATGGCTTGAATTACATCATCCGATCAGAAACAAAATATATATATTCCACTCAGCAGTCTGCTTTCCAACATTTCCAATTAAAGTGTGGCTATAGTCAGCCGGTCCTCAATCCAAACGATAACTTCTTTTCAAGGAGGGAACACCATTAAAACACTCAACCGATTATAACAAGAAAATTGCATGACAGAGAAACTCTCATTTGTTAAAGTATTGTTCGTTCGTGTTTAATAAACGACGAGACAATCATGACAAATATAGATATATATCTATATATATGTATATATATATATATGTATGTATGTATATATATATATGTATGTATGTATATATATATACCATATAATAATTGAATATATAGTGTATATTAATATGCTTATAAGTGAAACCATATATATATATATATATATATATATATAAAATGGAGTAATGCAAATATTATTGAATCGACTTAATTGTCATTGAATTGACTTATGGTCGAATATGATTATCAGTCAAGTATGCAAAGGAAGTCACGTATCGTGACTGTTATATACGAACAGTCACGATACTATCGGACTGTTAGTATATGACAGTCACGATAGTATCGTGACTGTCCGATTGTATTAAACATGCCATTCGATATACCTTGGCTATATGATTTGTGATATACGATTTGCTATGTGCATAAAAACAATAATCATAAGTTATACAATATGTTAATATGAACAGCCATGACTCGTCATATAACTTAATATGGTGAGTCATGTCTTTTCATATTCACATCCTTTAGATTCAATATATGTAGTCATTATATTTTGTAGAATCAATAAAAAAAAAGACAATTGTATTCTACTACAACCATTCAGTTTTATATCTTATTTTGATCCATATTTCCTTAACATGGTATCAGAGCAGCGAGGTTATTAAAAGGAGATAAAATATAAACCTTAGAAAATCTATAGCTGAGCATATTTTCAAATTACGTAATTCTTGAGCATAATTCTATAGAGATGACTCATTGCATGAGAATGGAAGATAGATTAGAAGGTCCTTCAAATTTTATATTTTGGAGAACCCGACTTACCTCTCTTCTTATGGAACTCGAATTAAAGGAGTACATAGAAAAAGATATTAAAATACCCGAAGATGAGACAGAGAAGACCACATGGAAGAGAAGGAACAATAAAGCCAGAAAACTGATAATTGACTTAGTAAAAGACTCCATTCTTCCTAGCATATCAAGAATTACCAGTGCCTTTGAAATGTTTAATATCATTCAA
>MU225256.1:10464970-10487783 GCA_018584345.1 Thuja plicata | reverse complement strand
AAGTTATACAATATGTTAATATGAACAGCCATGACTCGTCATATAACTTAATATGGTGAGTCATGTCTTTTCATATTCACATCCTTTAGATTCAATATATATAGTCATTATATTTTGTAGAATCAATAAAAAAAAGGCAATTGTATTCTACTACAACCATTCAGTTTTATATCTTATTTTGATCCATATTTCCTTAACATCATTAAGTAGTATAGTGTAAACATTAAATCATAGACAGCAATAGGACAACTTTCAGACTTGGCCATTCTATACAGCCATCATTTGAATCAGAAAAGTGATCATCATACGAACAGAGGTAGATTAAAGATACATATATATCAAAGAAACTGTCAAATAACTCTTACAAATTTAAGAAATCATTCCCAAATTTCATAGGATCGAACAAGGGACATTACATCATGAGCTTAGAGCCCTCCTCTAGCTCAATGGCATGCTCAAAACCCCTGTCAAGAGGTCTCTTGGGAGGAATCTCAATGAAGAATGGAATATTCATATCCAACACAGACTCAATATCCCCATGGTACTTTCCACTGATATCTGTGGGGGCCTTAGATGAGATCAAACATTGCACTGCCCATGCAAAATCTCCATGTTTGAATATGCTCTCCATCATTTTTGTTGTCATAATCCTAGAGCACCACTGGACATCCCTCTTAAAACTACCTTTTACCATTCACTCTAAACTTCAACTCCATGGTCTGAAAGTTCTGAGTACTTCTCCAATCAATGAAGCTACTAGATACCAAATATAGCATTAGTGTCCCCCAAGTCAACAACATTAAAATCATTAGTGACAATGTAGTTGCCTAAGGCAATACCTAACTGTGGGACTCATTTGGTACAAGTCATCAGAAACCCATTTGCCACAACCACATTGAATCCCTCAAAGTCTTTTGTCTGCAATATCCTCTTAACTACCAATGTGGAATCTATGAAGTTGTGGGTTGCCCCACTGTCCTCCAAAACAATCACCCTTTGTTCCTGCAAGACTCCACAAACTCTGAAAGAGTTATATCTAGGTGTACTGAAAAGTGTTGCAATGGTTCCACCTTTTACCCCCTTAGGTGATTACTGACTGCTCATCCTCTTCCACATGCTCATCATCTAAATCATTTCGTTCACTTCCCCGAGCTCCTTCTTTGTCTTCCTCCTCACCATCGATATCTATCTCAATGCAATGCACCTTACCTTTCCCCAAACATTTATGGCACGATTCCCAAGGCTCTTTGCAGCTAACACAGCTTTTTTCTATGTAGTTCATTCTAAACCTCGTCATCCATGTTATTCCTTTTAGGCCATTCCTTCTGAGAATGTTTCTTATCTTTCTTATATTGGAAGGGCTGGGATTGAAATCTATATTTTGAGGCTGAACTCTCTATGTTTCTAGCCCTCTTTATGGCATCCTGCAAGGTACAAGGATGAAATGCTTTGATCTAGACACAAAGTGGTTCTGATAATCCCTCCAGGAATAAAACAATCACTCTATGCTCTGACACACTCGTGACCATAATAGATAACTTTTAAAACTCTAAAATATATGCATCAACTGAGCCAACTTGTTTTACCTATGCCAACTCCTTGAAGTGCAGTCCCGGATCTTTCTTGTCAAATCTATCAATCAATCTCTAAGTGAAATCTGCATAGGAAGTGATGCTATCAAATACCAAGGTCACTCTCTGAAATGTCCCAAGCAATGATAATTGACAAAATACAGAATTGACACAATATCAGACCCATGAATCAGAGAACAATTGAATTTCAAAATGTGATTACAATCAGAATGTGCTTGGAAAACTTGGCAATTTGGCCTCCAAACAATTGGTATCCGTATTGTAAGTTGTGGATACTAATCGATATACAAATTCAGTATGTGCAGTGATATGTGGTGAATCAGATAATGATCATAACTGTCAAACAAGAATCCGAATGCAGCATGATGAATAGTGCAGTGTGCACAACTATACTCGATCTCCAATTGCTATTGGTCTTCGATGATTGTATGATGCCAAATTGAGGATATGGCTGTCGCTGCAAAGTACAGAATTGCATTGAGTATGATTGTTGTGATCAAGTGTATACTGTATCTGCATATGTGTTAGTTGCCGACAATGTCACTGTGTAGATGGAAATGCAAATCAAATGTCTAAGTCCGCCTCTAAGTGATTGTAAATTTCTGTGGCAAGAGTGTTATCTATTATTGTAATGATGTTGCACCAGAGGGTGTCTTTGACCACTGAACAATGATATCAAAGCCAAATCTTCGATCGCTAGTAATAATCAGTAAGGATATTGCAGCCAAGACTTTGATCGCTGATAATAATCAGTGAGTAGTGATATCAAGCACTGGTAACAATCATTGATCAATGATGTTAACATCACCTTGTGAATGAAGTCGCCCAATCTCAGACCCAAGCGAATCACAGCTGCCAAATGTGTATAGGTATCGCTATTATGTATTTGCTTTTGCAAAAAGTATTCAATGTTTATGATCTCTGGTTTCGCATGCACAGAATGTATTCCAGAAAAGATCGGAATGATGGGATGGTTGCTATGAAGGATCGTCGATCTGCAAGGAGGTGGTAAGGATCTTCAATTAATTGCTTAGCCTCCAAGGAAGTCACTGGTCTCTAATCTGCATAAAGGATAATCGCTGCAATTAGTCCAATTAGTTCATGGTCATGGAGTCAATTTACCTAATTGGAGAAACTAGCAGACTAGGGAGGACCTCTCACCTCCAAAACTTGCTCTCCAATTCGAATTCCCAAATAGGAATTATAAGCACAAGAAGATGAATTGTTGAATCGATGCTAATGATCTTCCAAAAAGCTTTCTTAAATGTGAAACTCTAACACCTATTAAGCAAGGAGTTTGCTAACCCAAATGGGCACCACAAATTTAAAATTAAACTTATGTCCTACTTAAGACAAGGTGGCGCACAAGTGCACCCCCTTGAATTCAGTTATCCGTGACAGTAGAAGGCAAAAAAGAATTCATTGTCCGGTGAAAGAAAGACAAAAAGGTTAGTTGAGGCAAAAGTTCATAGTGTACATGATAAGCTTAAGGAGGAGCACATTGATTTCCAATGATCCAAAAAGAGATAATAAATTATTGGTCCATTGCTCCCAAACAAAAATTTCTTAGCATACTGTTTATTTATCTTGGTTAATTTTTTTCTTCAATGCATTGTTGAGTCGTTTATTAAATGCAGTAAAATTGAAGTTTCTGAAAAAAATTTACAAACTCATCCAAATAGAAACTGTTTGACAAATTCTGGTGGATACTCACCACTAATAGGAACAACAATCGCATCAAGATCTGCAACTTGCTCCAACAATTCCAGAGAGATTGTACCTTGTCCACTGCAGAGCTTATAGATTAGATATGTTCCAGAAAATAGACAGTTGAGCAATTTATCACTGAGTATCTAACATTTTCCAGTTATCCTTAAAACTAATTTCCACTGATATTTTATGTACTGCTTGTCAAATATTTTCAAAATATGATACAGTACTTCGGTTGTCCTTTTCAGCCCACATCTCCCCCAAACTAAAGAGAAGATTGCTGGTAGTTCAATATGAAACCTGATATTTGACTCCAATGATAATCTTTTTTTCTTCTATAGCTTCATTTTAGGATACCATAACATTTAAACAGAACATCTTCGCAAAAAGTTGATTGAAATTTAGAGAAATGGAGTACAAAATGGGGAAGAGATACCTTATAATACGTCCATCATTGAAGGGATGGATCAATACAGCACCAGTTTCTTTCTGAACCCTAGCAGCCACATTTTCTCTTGACTCAAACGTGGGTTCACACCAAATGACCTGTCCACCATAACGTTTGACATTTTCTACCTTACATGCTGGAGCATTTTTTGGGATTACAATATAAGCCGGGGTGCCCCGTATTTTTGCAGCCAAAGCCAGTGCTGCTGCATGATTGCCACTTGTTACAAAAATAACAAAAGAATGAGACCATCATTAAATAAAACCAGCTATATTTAACGGGATTGTTTTTTAGTTCTTCCTTTATTCATTTGCATTTGAATTCATAAAAAGATTTGAAAGGCCTTATCTAATAACATACGCAACTTCCAACTTTTGCACAATATGATACCTGCTGTGGGTCACAACTCCCTTCTCTACCAAATCCACTGGAAGAGAAAACACAGCATTGCAAGCACCTCTAAATTTGAAAGCTCCACTGAAGGCAACCAAAATGAAATGGTCAAACAGACCAATACAGCATTGCAACCAAAGTAAAAGACCATGCCAAACAGATAATGACTGCAAAGGAATAGAGTAGTTGCTGCTTTAAACAAAGAAACTTCAATTTCCAAATCACCAAAGGCAGGAAAGTAGGAAAATAAAGATATTGGTAATAATGGCTATATTAATCATTATCCTTGGGCACTGTGAAAAGAAGCAGATTCTTGCATATTTTGGCACTTTTTTCTCACAGCAACCGAAGTAAAGCTTGAAAAATATGGTTTTGGTTAAGAATAATTTGAGCTCATTAAAACACTTACCCCTTCTGGAAGATTTCACATTTGAAGAAAAGTGTCCTTCCTGCAAGAACATTTAAAGATGTTGAAGATATAACAGGTGTTTTATCTATATATGGTCCAATACGAACTCTAGCTTCTTGAATTGATAAGATATCTGCAGCATAATTTCCCTTCTGTTTGTGACTTTCCAGTTCTGCCACAGCTGTTGCTGTTTCCATCTAAATCATAAAATTGACAACATGAAAAGTCTGCTTATTAATTCAAGGCCATACATGGAAAGATTACTCACTCAAAGGAGAAACGATATATGCATTTCGTGTAATAGATTGTCTAAATCTGTCTGCAGGGATCAATAGTATGAAATAACTTCCCATAATGATGTAAGGATAAAAATTTAAAATCAAACAACAATGTTAGAATCTTAAATAGAATATCTAACATGAAATAACAAATTAACCATCATGCAGACCAGAACTTTTGCACATAGCTGTTGTGATCTTTGATTATTGGAGACTCAAACTGCTTTTGTCTACAGACAAACTAGTTGGTTTATAGCCAAGACAAATTTTACAAGGTGACACTCTGCACCATAAAATCCAAATCAAGTACTACAGAGCTTTGAAGCTAGAATATATAATAAAATATCTCAAGTAACACTCATGCCATTGTGTAGTCTGATGTTAATTATACTCGCCAAAAAATAAAAAATTTCATGCATCAAGTATTCTTAAGAATTGTGTTTTTTATACTATGAAAATTAATTATTAGACCAAATTCAGTTAAAAAAGATTAATTGTATGCATACATAATTCAAGTAAAAGGAATTACATATACATATCTTTCAAATATAAACTATGCTTTTATTGTGGTTAGTTGGCACAGGCATGTCCTTGGGTGAAGAAAAGAAGAATGTGAAGTAGGACAAAAACCAGAGGATATGTTCAGCAGCAATCAAGAGTATATTAGGGGTAGGATGGTAAAAAAGAAGATGACTAAGCATTAAACTTAGTCTTACCAATATCTATTATATCAAGATTGCTTTATTACACCTAAGATCATTAAGTGGGCTATCAAAATATACCTTACAAGTACTGAAACAACTCTGATCATGGATTTTTGGCACATGCATGTTGCAAGCAAAAGGAGCAGGGACCCATCGACAGGATCATAGGAAATAGAAACCAGTGGTACTATAGTCCAAAAGAATAGGATGACTAAGCATCCAATTTAGTTTATAAAGTTATTAGATATACCTTTGAGGTATTAGATAGAGAGTTATAGGAACAAGAGATAAACAACAATGGTGAATCATCTAAGCATGAGAAAGGTGTAATCACAGAAAACAGCAGCTGCTTAGATTAATTGGATGAAAGGGGTCACAAACCAGTTAGCAAGATCATGCAGGATTTTCTAACAATAGATTTCTTAACTTGGAAAGGAACTTTCAGACCTGTTGTGAAGCTCTGAGTTTGATCAGATTACCACATCAGCAATAAACTCAGTTTTCCACGCCAAAACCAAGCCTTCAAGTGCAGTAATTTAGCTAAAGACCCCTCCAATGACAAGAGCAACACCCCAAAATATCTTGGACCAGAGCAATAAGCTCTACCAACAGAAAATAATGCCCAAAAGAACAGAAAACTCAAAAACAACTCTGCTGAAGCAAAACTGAGCAATTTCACACAGGGTGATTGGCTTCAAAATGCTTCTTCCTACTGTCCTCTGCCCTCAAACTTGATCAAACACAACTCAAAAGACTTCTTCAAACCTGAACGCCTTCTTTGGAAGGATCGACAATCACCAATGGTGCTCGGATTAATTTCTAATGAGAAGTCGAGCCATTATGAGCAGAGCGGCAAGCTAACTTGTAAGATGCTACCATGTTTTGAACCCAATTTTTTTGCCCTATCCAACAGTGTGTTTCGTTTCATGAATACATAGTTTCAGATTTGCAACGATGCTGGTTTGTATGAGCAGATTCATTATCTCAGAAGTAAAGGAAACATGAATTGAATGAAATAACAATTAAAGTCTCAACCCCTTCCTTCTAGCTCAGCTGCTTGACCACAATTTCTTCAGAAAAACCACACCCCTTTTATTTTTTTTGTCTTCACTAATGTTTGTCTTCTAACACCAATATATCCTCAAGCCCAGCACAAAAACTTATTCCTAAGGTCCAATTTCTTAAAAATAACTCTTAATTCCAAACAGTGGCAAATAAAGACAAACTGCCTTTTTCTTATTCTGAGAATTCAAACTTGATTGAAAAAACCTTCTCCAACGACTTCTTCCTTTTAGACAGTGCACTTATCAAATTTGTCTTATTACTCCCTTTTTCCTTTTGCCTTATCTGTGTTTTATCCTTTCTGCAACTTTGTCCTATGTGCAATCACAACCTTGCCATAATCAAATATATTTAATAGTCCACGATTTCCCTTAAAAGAGTCTTCACCGTAGAATGAACAGCCTCACACCATGAAGGAAGCTTACACTAGGTTTAAAGAGCAACAACAAGCTAATAAAATGTAATCCATGCCAATGATAAGGGTATAATCCAACACAAAGAATGAATATTAAATCCATGCCAAGGGTCAAAGAGTATTTTCCTCCCAAATGATGCCAACATCCCTAGCGAAGCTTTCAAAACTCATGCCAAACAAGGAAGCTTCATACCCACAGCAAAGTGCTCAAAATACGAATCTTTAAACCTTCACACTGAATGATTAAACCTAACCAGGCTTCCAAGCAAGATCTATAATGTCCCCATTTTTAGGTTCTTTAGCTGCAGTTATCACTGACGTTCTAGGTTAGTGTCAGCTTCTTCTGAGGAGTATTTCAATGTTGCCAGTAAGTTCAAATGGATTAATGGAGATGAATAACACTTCCTAGAGTGATTTCGGACAACTTTTCCATACTATTTATAGGAAGTGTCAGTCAGGTCATCGATTAGGTCAATGGGCAGTACTGCTATTTTTGAATAATTGGTGACTGCATAATTTGATAATTTCTTGGCGACTAAAGGTGTTTACGGATATTACTTTAAAAAGTGTTTAAACATTTAAGTTAAATTAAATATTTAACTTTAGGTTATTTAATTTAATAAAGTGACTTTATAAAATGATTTTATAAAGTGTCCAAGGAGACATAAGGTTTATTTAAAACCAAATTAAAAATTGCAAACCCTAATTAAGGCGTTTGGCTTGAGGAGCTTATTTAAAGGCACTTTTGGAGCTCATTTGAATATGTCAAGTTTATGATTTCTGATTTTTCTCTCTAAGAAAACCCTGTGTGGTTTCTGGAGTTGGACTTGGTTTGCCTCAGCCTTCCTGAGGATGAAATCCCTCTTGAAGAAGACTAGCTATGGTAGTGAAAGATCTACTCTGGTTGGTATTGTTTGAGATATGTCACAGGTATTTCAGTGTGCATTCCAAGATTTGAGTTATCTAGTATTTGGCTTCTTTCTATGGCAGAAGGTTATTTAAATAAAATGCAAGATATTGGTAGAGTAAGAAATGGGCGCACTGTTTAGTTTATTCCTCAAGCGACTCCTTGAAGAGTGAGGTATTTAAAATATTGTGACTTTTCCTTTGTTCAGCGATTTGAGTGGAGCTCTGGCGCAGATTTGAAGTTTGATATATTTCAATGCTGGTTGATTTTAATTGCTGCATTAGAGTCATATGTTTCATGTGTTAGCAAATAAGACTAAAGAAAGATAAAATGGTGAAAAAAGTCTTTGTGGACTGACAAGTTTGTGATGGAATTTGTGAGAATTAAAGTTTGGGGTGGTTTCATAAACATATTTGATTGAATAAAATAATTGAGGACCAGTGTACCATCTTGGGAACTCGCAGATCATAGAAGAAACCGTGGCATTTTGGGAGACCTTGACTTATTTGGCACTAGCAAGAAAAGAAGGATATAATAAGACAAAATACACCCAACCAGCTACCGCAGTTTGAAGAATCAAGGGAAATCAAATAGAAGATAAGCAAGACGTGGTATGAAGAAGTCTAAATCTGGCAAGGCACATTTGGATTAAGGATGTAAATTGGGAAAAGACAAAACAACTTTTTCAATTGCTATAGTCAAGGGGAGATGTGGCATTAGAACACAAACTAAATGCAACACAAGAGAATCATGGATTTAATATATATTGCTGGCCGCTAGAGATTGTATTTATCTGGCATAAGTATTGGAAAATGTGTGTAATATTGGAGGTTATTAATCATTGCTGGAAATACATGGAAACAGTTTAAGGTCTAATCCAACCCAAGTGCAAGAGCATAGAGTGCTGGTCATTGAGATGTGTATGCAATAAGGATTACCTGCTAAGTGAATCTTTGAAGCCTGGTTCGACATCTTCATAAAGTTTATCTGCTGCTTTTGTCTACTGTGATAATACCAGAGCAGGTTGAGGATGTGAAGTTTTTAGCATTAAGCTGAAAGCATTTGGGCCGATTCTTCCTTGCTAGTTGGTCATGCTTGGTGATGGGAATGATATTATTAAGGGACTGATGTACCTTGTTGTTCATGTTCCGAGTGCTGCAATCTTAGTTACCAACTGAAATGTGCAGTGGATACTGACTTATACGCTGCTGGCCATTATTCTGTTTCAGTCTGATACATTTATATGTGAAGGGAGATTCTCTGCTAACTTCATTCCTTGCTGTAATAGCCCAGTTCTGAGATTGTCAGAAAGACTTATGCATGTTTTGAAGAAATTGTTTCTCTGCAAATACAATGTCAGATTTGAAATGTTAATTTATTAGAACCGTGTTAATTATTGTTGTCCTTCATTAACTTTTTGTTCTACTTCAGAAGCCATTTGATGGTTCATTTAATCAGTGAAAGCGTATTTAGAATATATGTATAAGTGTTATTTTGCAATGCAATACATGTCAATCAAGAGACATTAAAATTGAAAACCAGTCACATACAAAACTGCAAACAAACCTATACCTTCAGACTTGCATAAACTGTTTGAGATACATGCTTGAAAGTTGAGGACTTGGAAGGTGAAAGGGAAGTGCAAAAATTGGGTCCAAACCAGGGTGACTTCTTACAAGATCTCTGAAATAACTCCAATTTCCTGCAAATCTGCCACTGAAATAAACTGCACAAACAAACCTCAAATCTGAAAAGCACTATGAAATACCTGATCGATATCTCCGACAAATAATAGCCAAGGTAGATCTTTCACCACTGCAACTAGTTTTCTTCAAGAGAGATTTCGTCCTCAGGGAGGCTAAGATGGACCAAGTCCAAATCTCAAAACGACATGGGGTTTTCTCAAAGAGAAATATCAGAAATCATAAACTCAACATGCTGCAAATGAGCTTCAGAAAACCCTTTTTTATAAACTCCAAGCTCAATGCCCTAACTAGGGTCATGCAACTTTTAATTCAATTTTGAATTCACCTTATCTCTCCCTGAGTTGGTGCCCACCTCAAGAAACACTTATTTAATTATTTAAAACCTTATGTGCCAATATAAAGTTGCTTTATTAAATAAACATCAGGTAAATATTTTAATTTAATATAACTTCAGCATTTTAACGTTATTCAAAATAATATCTCAAAGCACCATATGTTGCCAAGATATCATCAATTTAAGCAATCACTAGTTATCCAAATATAGTAACTCTACCAACCAGACCGTCTAGAGACTCTAGACTAACTTACAATAAATAGTTAGTACGGACAAACAGCCTAAAATCCCTCCAGAAAATGTAAGTCAACTCCAATAAATCCTCTGAGCTCACTAGCGGCATAAAACTACTCTTCTGAACTAGCTAACACAAACCTTGAAAGTCAACACCAGCTGCACTACAAGATAGCCCAAGAAAAAGGGACATTACAGTCCGCCCTTTCCAAAGATTGCTTTGTTCTCAAGCAATGCCAAAACAACTCCAATCATGAAACTGGTCCAAAATGGAATGAAGAACGATCCCAAGGTCCTAAGTCAACCAAGGAGATTTGTAGCACCATCTACTCAAAGCACTGTCCTGCAAGGTACCAACACAATGAAACTCCTAAAAACCTCCTATAATAAGACCAGTCAGATCCTGCATAGACTCAGTCAACTCCTCAGAGGATTGCTCTTCGAAAGAACCAACCCAATGCACCATAGAGTAAACTCCATAAAGTCAACATAGATTCGCTCACTCTCATTAACCGCTGAGCTACAAAGCAATGTGATCCCAAGACTCCAAATCAATCTCCAAAAGGAACCACCATGTTGGCATTGTGCCACTTTGATCGTAACTGACAAACCATCATGCCCAAATTGCACTCTCCTCTCTTGGAACTCAATCAAGTATTCATCATGAAAAACCAAGTTGAAACACCTATAAGAGCTGAAACCTATACCATGGAACATCTCCTCTTGAAGCATTCATAATTACAATCCCTGTACCCAACATGATCTTGGACAACTAGAAGAAGTATTTGCTCAACCCCAAACCATAATACTCAGCATATCTCCTCAAGGTGTCATGCGGGGTCATAATTGCAAATGTGAACTCTTCTTGTTAAAAGGAAAGCAATCCTTTGCGAAAGTCCAATAAACTCACTAATATAACACCACATGGATCTAAAAGGTTTACCCTGTGCTAACCTGATACAACCATTAAGACTTGTGAAAACTCTTACTATTCTAACTCCATGAGTCTTTGAATGACAAACCCAAGCATGTGGAAATTCGTTGTCTTGAACCAACACTGAGAGTAAACTATTAGATCTTACATCACAAACCTTGATAAGATTAACTCTCTGAGTTAAGAAGGTCTAAAGTAAACAATAATGACTGCTATTCAAAAGTGAAATTAGTGAAGTACAATTTGATTTTAGTACTTGTACCGTCCTAAATAATAAGCACTTACTTTTATACACTTTGAGGGTTTTAGCCCTCCTTAGTGTGTTTCTTACATTAGGACCTCATGTTACATTTAATTACATACATAATTTAAATCAAGGTCCTCTTTCTTCCTCCAATTTGACTCAAAACTCTAGGATGGCATTCATTTTGTATTTTCCTTCTTATCTGGACGTTTTTCCCCGAATCTCTTAATACTTCTCGGGTCCCAAAAGTTTCACCTCAAAATTTACACCTTCAGGTATAGGTCGACTTCCTTGGTATAGGTCAACCTCGACCTATACCCGAGGTTGTGAATTTTGATTGGCTCCTGTGCCCGATGCAAGGTCTTTCCTTTTCCTGCTCTCCTTTGTCGGCCTTCGCAAATCTGAGCCCCGAATCACTATAAAAGTAGGTCTCTTTTTCTCATTTTGACATCTAGGCATTCATTATGATCTAAAAGCATTCATTCATACACTTCAAGAAATCAAGTCCAAGGTGCATTCAAGAGTTTTTTGGTGATTTCAAGCAAGCAAGCATTAAAGGCATCCATGAATCATTCAACCAAGCATGCATTTCCTTCCATAGATCTAGCTTCTCTCTTCATTGGAGACAAAGGAGTTGGTCATCAAAGGAGGAGATCCACATTTATACATTCAAGTCTTCTTCCTCTTCTTCTTCAATTCTACATTGAGGCGAATTACAAGCATCTACTACATAAGGTTTTGTCTTACATGATTTCCTTATGGTTTTTGTGTTGAGTCAAGGCTATTGCATCAACATACTTGATCACATACTAAGCACAATTGCATCTACATGGTATGACACATTCCATTGTTAGATTTAATCTTTACTACATGCTAGCATTCCCTTTATTTCAATTCAAGGTTAATTGTTAAACAACGGCTTGACCAAGGCAAGCCCCTTCCCCCCAACAATTTCCCCTTCTCTCTTGTGTGCAAGCGCAAGTTCGGGAGACAAATACAGTTGCAGATCCGAGGACCCATTTGGAAGAACTTCCCAGATCCACCTTTCATTTTGAGTTCCGACACTATCAGATATAGGTCGAGGTCGACCTGTACCCCAATTTTATCAGCGCAGGCTTCAGTGGCAGATTTGAGAAGCCTAGCAGTAGATTTACAGAACCCAGTTCCAGTTTCTAAGTCTGGAATTGCCAGGTATAGGTCGAATACAACCGATACCTACCAAGTTGACATGTACTTGGCTTAGAATAGAAGGTTTCTCAGCTCAGATTTGCAAGTCTCAAGTGGTTCAGTTCAGAAAACAGGTCATTCCAGGGCTCCGACAGGTGGAAAATCAGTCTTTGAGTGCCTCTTCTTCTCTTGTTTTCACAGGTACACACATCCTATCTCTATTCTTTGTATTTACTTCCCTAGATCAGATCTATACATCTCTCTTACTCACATTTCATCTTCTTCCTACATTGAGAATCAATATAAAGTTTCTAAACCTACAAGGTTGAGGTCCCATGCTTTTACCCTATCCTTCTTTAGTGGTACTTGTCGGATCTATCTTTGTAGGCAAGGATCCCTCTTGATTCTCCCATGTATCATCCCCCTAATAAGAAATTTGGTTAGTGATCTACCTTGGCATTGCTCACCAACACCGCATTTTCTTATGGTACAATTTGGTGAACCCGTTGCTTTCATGCTTCATACCTTCTTGATTTGATAGTTAGATCTCTTTTGCATATCTAGATCTACTTTGTATGCATTGTGTTTGTCATTACATCTATGTTACATCTAGATCTCTAGCTTCTATCGATTGCATTGTTTAGCATATTTCCATTGTGAAAAAAAAATTGTTTCAATTCATTCTTAGATTGCACTGCATTTTGTCTAAAACAATAGAAAACACACAAATATTTCATTCATAGTTATTGCATTTCATTTTCAATGGAATTATCTTCATTTGCTTCTTCAGTTTCACATTTTCTTCAAGATCTTGAGGATGAATTAGTTCTTCCTATCATTGGGTCCCACCCTCCCAAAATTGATCTCAACCCTAAGGACATTGTGATTACCACCATTCCTTGTAAAGATCTCCCTCTTACCAAAGAGGCCTTCAATAACAATGATGATCTTTCTTCTACAATGTCTCTTCCTTATAATGATCATTTGGTACAAGAGGATGATGACATCACTATTCCTTCTATAGATGAGGCCTTGATGAAGTATGTTTGTCCTTCTCCTAAACATATCTTAGAAGTAGAGGATGACATCCGTGAGGCTCTTCCTATGGAATCTTTTGAACTTAAAGAACCTAAAAGTCAATACTATTCAAGATACCTCTCAAACCAAATTTGGGATTGTTGAAAAAGATATTCATGCACCCTTCTTTTCACAAGTCCAACAATAAAACATAAAGATCCTAATAAAATTGACTCTATTTAATCTCCATTTCCTTCAATTCTTTCTCCAATACAAATAGGTGGCCCATCAACTCTTCAAGATGATGATTGGGGAACCTTAGATTTCACATCAACATTCCAGATTTATAGAACCCAGTTCCAGTTTCTGAGTCTGAAATTGCCGAGTATAGGTCGAATTCGACCTATACCTACCAAGTCGTCCTATACCTGGCTCTAAACAAAAGGTTTCTCAGCTCATATTTGAAGGTCTCAGATGGTTCAGTTCAGAAAATAGGTCACTCCAAGGCTCCGACAGGCAAAAAATCAGTCTTTGAGTGCCTCTTCTTCTCTTGTTTTCACGGGTACACACATCCTATCTCTATTCTTTGTATTTACTTCCCTAGATCAGATCTATACATCTCTCTTACCCACATTTCATCCTCTTCCTACATTGAGAATCAATATAAAGTTTCTAAACCTACAATGTTGAGGTCTTGTGCTTTTACCCTATCCTTCTTTAGTGGTACTTGTCGGATCTATCTTTGTAGGCAATGATCCGTCTTGATTCTCCCATGTATCATCCCCCTAATAAGAAATTTGGTTAGTGATCTACCTTGGCATTGTTCGCCATATTTCTTATGATATAGTACTCTACACAAAGGACAACAGTGGTACCAATGAATTTCCCAAGTATGAGCATGCATGAAAAGCATAGTGTTGGACTAAATCAACTCAAAAGTGAGCGGGAAACACTTCCAAGCAATCTCCAACTAAAAACCTTCATTCCCTTGACAAAAAATGCCAACTCCCCTTAATGAGAGAAAACCGTGATGTAAAGTGACTAACTTGCAACAAATCAGCAAGCTCAAAATTGTAAGAACCCCAACTGGTTCCAACCCTGCCAAACGCTGGATTTGTTTCAACAGTGAATGTTTGACACACTTTGCATGCAAGCTTTGATACCACTTTAAGAACCCTAACAGGTTCTAACTTTGCCAAACTACTAATTTTCTATGCAAATGATATATTTATTTTGATATTACAATTTAATGCAGCAAATAAAGAAATTGCAATAATAATTTTTTAACTCAAAACTGAAATTGCATTGAAAACACAGCTGAAAATTCCAGATTTTTATACCAACTTGAATACTCGGAATTTCCTCAATATATTAACAACTCATTTCATTAAATAACCCCTATTATCTAAAAAAACAATACCCAAAAAACCTAGGAGTTACAATTCATGAACTTACAAGTATGATATGTCTTGAAACCCTTGAATAAACTTCACAAATTTGCTCATAAATGCTTGAAACCTGATTAATAATGGCTGTCAATTCCTTCTATCACTGCAAATTGTTCTGGTAAATAATGAAGCATTCAAACCCTTAATTCTGCAACAATAAATTCATTCTTGGCCTCTAGATGAAGCCAACGCCTGGCATAATTCGTTGGGTGTTTCACCAATTCACTATGCTGAAAAACTTAAAACAATTCACAATTCTTCAAGCTTGAAATCTGAAACCCTTATTTCAATTTCTTCTCCACACAAACAAAAGCAAATGCACAAGTCATAGAATGAATTGATATTCGCATATGAAGGCTTTTATAATATTTCATCTTCACAAATTGACCAAGTAGCTTATCTTCCACTTTTCACATAACTTAAATGCATTGGCTTTTGATGTAGGTTGACTTTCACCATTAATAATTAATTCATTAAATGCACCCTCACGTGAGATACTACTTGGCTTTTGTTTTAAATCATTAAATGATATTTGCTTTTCATGTGCTCACGTTAACTTAGAAAAACATTAAATAATTGGCCCCCTTTAATATTATAATTCATTTAATGCACTTTAAAAGTCACTTGGCCCCACTCATTAAAAAACTTTATAATAGAACTTTTAATAATTAATTAATAAATTATTAATAAAGAATCCTTTATTAATAATTAATACCTCGAACTTGAGCCAATAATTTATTCCACTTAATCAACTGATGAAGTCTGCTAATACCAAGTCCAAGAGCACTGCCAAAAATAGCAACATGAGCGTAATTGAATTACTATAAATAGTAAGTCCCTCAAAATTGAGCCAACTGACGAATGAGTTAATCATTGTGCATACCATGAGTTCGGGTACCCCTGTCAGAAATAGCTCTGACCATAATTTGACTTACTATAAATAATAAGTCCCAAATTGGAAGCTCCGTCAATGTCACCACAACTCCATACTACTAGCAAACTGCCCAGGTGCCCTGCTCAAGATAGAAACTTTGACTTACCCCAAAACGACACTTACTATAAATAGTAAGTGTGTCAATCTGACTCAAACGAAGAGCAATCCTGAGCATCCCTGACCTCTAGAGTGAGAATTGGCCTCCAACTCTGCCAACTGGACCCTCTGAACAACTCCATTAGTCTATGAGGGTCAGGAAATAGGCTAATCCTCTTAAAGATGACACTCACGAAAAAGGGGACATTACAAAAACTAAATATCTGACCCATTCTTTGCCAAGGGACACACCCAAGAGTGTTCATTTGTTCAATGTTCCAATCCTTACTTAAAATCTCTCTCCAATCCATCTGAAAATGAGTAAATGGAATCACAAGATGGCTGGTAAGAAAAAGAGCAGCAAAATTAATTCTCAAATTTTTATCCTTATCCCTCCAAAGATCACTCCTACCATCCCCAATAAACTCCATCAATGCATTTGGTTGGTATACCTTGGAGATTTCATTGGCTCATGAGTTTAGATATGGAGACATTGCTGTGATTTATTATTAGGAGGCACTAATGTATGCTGGATATGGGGATATGATGGTTTGGCATTCAGGTGGTGACTCGTTTGGTAATTCATTCCATTCAGGTCCAATTGAGTTGCATCACCACTCTCGACACAGCGATGATGGTTTTTTCATAATAACACAATGAGATCAGTGAATGTTGAGTACGGTGGATTTCTAGTTGAGATGAGGGATGTTCATTTCATCTTGTAGGAGCAGGTTAGTTCAATGACTTGGATTCCACTACGATGCAGGATGCGGCAGTTTGTCGACGATGCCAGAGTGACACAGTAGGACCCCCCAAGTAGTGGGAATTGCAATTTCCCTTTTTGGCATTAAGATCTAGGGAGAGTGTGAGGAGTATTTTCCTTCACCCAGTGGCAGAGTTTCACAGAGTGTTGAGCATAGACAGGGTTTTAGGTTGCAGCTGCCAGAGGGATTCTGGTACAGTTTCTTCCAGATTCTTCTGGGGTCTGGGTAGCTAGCAAACAGTTGCAGTTGGTACTTTGTCTGGGCATACCAATACAGGAGGCAGTTGTTTTGGTATGTAGTCGAGAATTGCTTGTGGACAAGCAATCTTGGGGAGGGCAGACTGTGAGGTCCCCATTTCCTAGGTCAATATTTTTAGTAGGGTTAGCCTACTATCAGGATTCCCGTAGGTCAACATAGTGGATAGGGGACCCAACCGAGGTTTGTGGAGCCTTGCAAGGGGCTTTATGAGCCATTTTAGATGTTCAGACACAATTTCCTATTTTTTAGGAGGCTGGGAGTTGGCCTACTATTTTTAGAAATCGCCAAGAGACTAGGTGCTTCATCAGTTGTCAATGGAAGAGGTCAGGTGAATGGTTTCAGACTAATTTACTGGGTTCGTGGGCTCTACAAGCGAATATGGGTCCAATTCGTACCGGATACAGGTCCGCTTTTGGTTCAATACATGGTCGCTTGACCTGTGCATAGGCGCTCAACACAAACACTATCAACGGCTATTGACGGCTTCCAAAAACAGGGTCTTCAGACACAGGGTATAGAATCTGAAATGCCATGCTCTCCAATTGTTTTGTCATCCTGAACTGATATCTTACCCTACACTCAGACATCTACCATGAAACACGCAAGTTTCTTTTCTCTAAATAAGACCGAAAGAAAAGATCCTCTACTAAGTGACAGTGTCTAATCTCAGCGACAGGAACGGCACATGATCTGTGTGGCAATTCACACTAATTTATCATGAGTCAATAGATGTTATCCACTATCCACAATCATGAAGCACGGGTGTAAATTTAAATTGTTTACAATAATATACATTAAATATTATATTATTTAATAAATAATAAATTAAATAATATAATATTATTTGTATTATAATAAATAATTATATTATCTATTAATTATTATATTATTTATTTTTAATGTTAATTTTCTTTTTGTATTCTATTTTTTAAGAGGAAAATTATATATAAATTATTTTTGTAGTAAAGAACCCAAACCCCATTTCAAATTTTGTCGTACTCACGAACCGGTTTTTCGAAATGCAAACCCGAACCAGCAACTTAGGTTTCAGAATAAAATTAAAATATTAAAGTATTAACTTTAATGTTTTAATTAAATAAAATAAAGTACTTTATTATAAATTTACTTTATGAGGAAATTATAGTGACTTTTTAATAATATTTTTAAAGTCACATTTTAATGTTAAAATAAGTGATTTTAAGTTACATTATAATTCCCTAGAGGTGGACGCCACATTGGAGGAGTGAATAATTATACATTTAAGTGGGAAATGTTTTATTGAAAAATAAAATACTTGCAACCTTAAAAGTGGCATTAGGCATAGATGGACTACTCAGCGAGTGGCTAAAAACTCGCGTGTTTTTTCCTTGGTGAGTAGTTACGACTTCTACTCGCAAAAAATACTCACCGAGTTTTTGGCAAAAACTCACCAAGTTTTTGCCAAAAACTCGGCGAGTACATGTTTAAAACTTGGCCGCCTGTGCATAAAGGTGAAAAACGGCATAAATGAGATTCATTTCATCATTTCTTGACTTGTATTTTGCTGAGAGGGGGAAAAATACTCTTCCAAACAGTTGCAAACTAATTTGCATCGATTTGAAGCAGATTTGAGGTGGTTTTTGAAGAAAAATCAGATTCCCAGGTAGGTTTTCTGATTTTCTTTCTTATGTCAACCTTGTAGTTCATCCAATTGTGAGCGCAATTGGAGCTTGTTTGAGGCCATCCACACAAAAAAGAGGAACAAGTTAGCTCAAAAAAAACTCAATTGTTGATTTTCATCAAAAATGAAAGTATACAGCACAAACAAAGATAGAGAACATAATACACATGATAACCCTGGGAAAACCCTTCCAACTTGAAGGGAAAAACCCAGCCACAAGAAATATCACTATTTATTGAAGAATAATAGAAGTCTGATTTTTACAATGATCACAAAGCTGACTCTCCAGATGAAATGCAATAATCACTCATTATATACAGTTCATGACTGCTCTCTAATACAATAAAAGCATAGCATATGAAAACTCTGCAACACAATAATAATTATCCACTAGATACAATCATCTCTATTAAAAATGTAACATCAGGCAATAATGCCGAAATGTCCAAAAAGAAGGAACCACGTAGAGCTCATGAAGAGGCGGACTCTTCATTGTCTTTGACAATGAAGAGTCTGTCGTGACCATTCAAGTGACGCCAAGGCAGATGACTCTTCATAGACTTCAAGCAACTGTCGTTACACAAGAAACAAATAGTTGTCCATGACTTGGACCAACCCAGAATGAAACGATAACTGTTGCCATAAATGTGAGTCCATCAGTAGAGTATGAACACAACACAGAGATGACTATCTCAGATATTTGAGAGAAAGATATCTCCTGAAGAAAAACCACCAACACTCCCTCTTAGCTAGGGAGGTATCTTTCCAAAAATCCATGTCATGGAATCTCAACTTGACACCTACAATGGCTACACCCGTTTGTGGAAAAGATTTTATCACGGAATCTCTCAACGTGATAATATCATGGAATCACTCAACATGACATCCACCATGGCTACTCCCATGTGTGGAAAGAAACATATACACAAGCTCACATCACGGAGTCACTCAACGTGATGTCATGGAATCTCTGAACATGATGTCCACCATGGCTACTCCCATGTGTGGAAAGAAGCATATACACAAGTGCCCATCACGGAATCACTCAACGTGATGTCATCATGGAATCTCTCAACATGACATCCACCATGGCTACTCCCATGTGTGGAAAGAGTCACATCTCTCAAGGGCTGTCACCTCATATTTTTCCATCTTAGAAAAATATGCACTACAAGGGCTTTCACCTTATATTTCTTTGTCTCAAAGAAATATACACTACAAGGGCTTTCACCTCATATTTCTCTGTCACAAAGAAATATACATTACAACAAATCTTCATGATGATGTGACTCCCTCTAAAACTCCAAGCACTTGCATCAACCTCCTGACCTCCTCGTCCAAGATTGCCTGCAATGTTTGTCTTAGAGGAATGGTTTCCAACACACACCTCTGCAACTTCTGACAAGCTAGAGTCCAGGGTTGTCCTCCTCAACCTCATCCCAGATCACCCTATTCTGAATAAGTTTGCGGAGCTACCAATGTTAAATCCAAATTGACTGTGCAATTTTGTTCTCTGCAGCTGAAGAGTTTTTCCAAGGACTTTAGCACCTAGCATTGCAACACTACAACCCACTTAGCTAACATCTTCACTTCTTCACAAAACTTACTCTTGAACCTTGCCTCAGAGATTGCAAAGACATTCTCTGGAAGTGAACTCCCCTCTATTGATCTTAGAATCTTAATGCTCTCAACTTGTGCCTTCAATTCTCGGAATTTAACTCCCTCTGAATGTCATTTCCTCCTCTTAGAAGAAACTAATCGCAAGACAATCTGAATAGGTTCTTTGAGAGAGAGATGTCTCCAGTTATGTGCCACCAACTCAGCTCTCTTGCAGCAAGTTGTATCTCCATTCTTCAGCCTACATGACATCCTCACAGGGTGCATCAAGCTCTTCCTCCCTTGAATGCAATCTCTCATCATCCTTATGCTCCTTGATCCGTCCAGGAAGCATTTTAGAGAGATTACTAATAGTTCATAGGATCAACCTATCCCGGAGAGAAATAACAATGCTAGAAACATACATGATTCACTATTCTAATGTATGAAATAATAACTACATAAAATCTTCATGAACTTATTCAAGGGTATGAAATACTTATCTCTTTGTTGTCAAATCTTCCTCACAATCCATCAATTGTTCTTTCCTGATCTTTGTACCTAAAGATTCAGATCTCCATATACGCCCAAAATAGGAACAGCAAAAATGATTAGCTTTCACTAATAAACAAAGTTGGAATGGATGATAGAGTTGAGACTCTCGCTAGTTGTTATCCATTAACAATGGCCGCAGACCTTGTGGAAGGGCACAACACAGATACTTTCGTTATCTCAGGTATAAGCGGTGAAATAACTCCCTCATCCAGAGTGTCATGCATCAAAACAACCATAGCTTTCCCCAATACCAGAAACCGCACTTCCTTATCTAGGGCACATTTGCAGTGATGAGGAACCTCGGTATCCATCATACCATAAACCCGTTTCCATTTCAAACTTGTGCAGCCATGAATCCATTTGCCATGCATTTTTCAGCAAGCAATATGAAAAATATTTCAGCGGATCCTTAGTGCTTCCTTCTCCTATCCAACCACGAACAAACAACTTGCCGAGATAAACAAAGAAGATGTCTACCATCATGGAAACCAGCATTTCTGAAACCGCCCACAATTCTTTCATTTCGAAATCGTAGACATTTGTTTCTTTACAATAGCCATTTGCGGATCCTCCAAAAACCACCTGCTATGTAAAGGCAGTTTCCGATCACACCCCATGCAAATTTGCTTCTCTTAACCATTATGTTTGGCCCGCGCAATCACTCTTTAGTCACCGTGTTGAAGATGTACAAACTGTCTCAATTAAATCTAATTGGATCTCTTGAACCCGCTATGATACCATGTTGATTTTTCATGAGAAATGAAAGTATACAACACAAACAAAGAGAACATAATACACACGATTACCTTGGGAAAAACTTTCCAACTTGAAGGGAAAAACCCAACCACAAGAAATATCACTATTTATTGAAGAATAATATAAGTCTGATTTTTACAATGCTCACAAATCTAACTCTCCAGATGAAATGCAATAACTGTTGGAGATTTGCCTTCGTGCAAATAGTTGACTGTATGTTTGTCATTGATGACAACATATAGTATACAGCAGTGTACTGTATTCACTTTTCAGTATGGATATGTTGAAGCCTTGTGCGGTTGTTTTTATGTTTCAGACATAGTTATTATACCATGTTCATGCACGCAGATTCAGAAGTTCAGTTACAGTTGAGTTATGTTACTCTGTTTACCAGCCACAGTTTTAGAGGATTGTTTTCAGAAAGTCGACAGTAATTTTATTGATTCTTCAGTTGCGCCTATCTATGGGACATGCGTGTTTAAATTCATGTTTAGTTATGAGTGAAAGATAATTAACCAAAGGCGCTAATAGTGTTTCATCCGAAGCATGACGTTTGGGTAATTTTGGTGGAGCCGACTATGTGAAGCGATGCATCTATTCATTTTGATTTGCGCGGTTCTAATTATGTTACGTGCTTAGTTTAGCCGATAAGAGAAGCATTGAAGGGATTCCTACAGCCGACGTGATCATATCTTTTGGAGAAGATACATATAGCAATTCATTTGTGATCACTAAGTGTGAATGATAAGAAAAGAGACAGAAAAAGAACAAAGAAGAATGCTGGTTGTTTTAGGACAGTAAAGCTATTTCATTCATCAGATAAAGATCTATGTGAAGAAGCAAAGAGTGCATACAATACATTGGAACTGATCAAGACAGCAGGTCTACTCAAACAGTTCATTATCAGATATAGTGCATATCTGTTTTACTGAAGGTTGCAGCCTTCATCATTTTAAGCAGTGTGCTTTTGGACAGTGAGTCCTCTCCCCTAACAAGGTTATTTGTAAAAGACTCCTAACAGGGTCCAACCCTTAACCAGCTCACTGTACTTATTGCATTGTAAAAATCAACTCCTAACAGGGTTGTAAGATCTTCTAACAGGGATTATTATACTCAAGTACAGTTCTTTGTGGGTGCTAATTCCCACCGGGGTTTTTACCTATTTTGGTTTCCCCGTAACCAAAATTGTGGT
>MU225256.1:10379972-10390450 GCA_018584345.1 Thuja plicata | reverse complement strand
AAACATTCTTTCAATTACTTAAAGTATTTCAATTTACAGTTCATGATATATTGATTTTAGTTATATTTATTTCAAGTTCCTTGCCATACTTTGAGAGACGGAAGTTTGAGTTTCATACATAGGTTATTTGCCATAAAAACCCTATTCAGGTGAAGGTTCGCCCGCCTTGGTCCTACAAAGCCAGAAGCATAGGGGAAGAGGATCATAATTGATCATTCCCGTTAGTTGGCCAAAAATAATTGGATTTCCCATCATTGGATTGGCAAGTCCAAAGGAAATTCAATTCAGTGTTTTTGGGCACCAACAGAATGGAAAATTTGTAATGTTCCTTCTTAATTTACAAATCATAATAACTAGATTGCACTTAATCAGAGGGATCTCTGCTTTTTATTCCAAGCAAATTGGATAGATTTATCAACCTCTAACTTTTCTCTTTCTGCAGTATTTATTTTCAAGTGTTATAATATAACAATAATGACTTAATTTTCTAGGGGCTTTGGGTTCATCCCATATAGGTCCCAAGGTCAATTATCTCAGCCTCAATTTACCTAGTTTTTTGGATGATTATGGCCCGTTCAATAGACCCCAAGGTACTATTGATCCTTCAAAACACAAGCTATATGAAGATTGAAATTGCATTTCTTATAATAAAAGGACCACTGAATGCCTTCATCATCATATACATCATAGTTAAATTTATGTTTTCCTATCAATTCAAGAGGGTTCTTCTACTATCGTCTATTATTGTCTATTGAAAAACTATTTAGGGTTTCAATGAATATTCAAATTATCTATTTTTTCCCTCTTTATGACAATCATATTTCTGAGACCCATTCTTGACCTTAAAATGCATGCAGGATTTGGATTTTTTTTAATTGAGTATGAAAGTTATTTTTCTAATGAAGAATGAGTATGTTAGAAATTAGGATCTTCGGATACTAATATTTATAAATAAAATATAAAATAAACAAGATGAGAATCATACAACCATAAATTTACCCATTACACAAGATATACAGGGGGAAAACCCTTCACGTAAAAAACAACATAAAACACCATTATAGAAAACACTATTAAAGTACGTTAAAAAAAATCATTTAGGAGATCAAATCATTGGAGATAAGGATAAACCAATTCAAACGTGGAGAAGACTTCCCAAGGCAAGTGAGAAGAAAAATATTGGTCTCTTATTTAAGGTGGAACCAAAGACCTTTGCAAAAGATAGAAAAGATGATGGATGTGTGAAAGCTATGGAATAAGAACTATATTAAATTGAAAAAATATTGGGCATGGGAATTAGTGCCTAGAAAGGTGTACAAGAATGTGATAGCAACATAATAAGTTGATCAAATATGGGGAAGTAACAAAGAATAAGGAAAGATTAGATTGTAAAGACTATTCACAAGTTGAAGGTATAGATTTTGAGGAGACTTTTTCTCCAGTAGCTAAGATGAAATCCATTGGGATGTTTATTTCATATATTTCTTACAAGAACTATAAGGTATTTCAAATGGATGTCAAGTCAACATTTTTGAATGGAAATCTTGAAGAAGAAGTTTGCATTGAGAAGTTAGATGGTTTTAAATCCTCAGATGATTCAAACATGGTGTGCAAACTTAAGAAGTCTCTAAATTAACTCAAGCAAGCTCCAAAGGATCGATATGAAAGATTAGATAGGTATTACCATGACAATTCAAGAAAGGTACAATAGAGAGTAATCTTAATTACAAGGTTGAAGAGGATAAACTCTTGAGTGTATTTATGTATGTTGGTGATATCATTTTTGGAGGAGATGATGATGTATGGAAGATGTTTGCAAAAGAATATAGAAAGAGTTTGAGATGAAAATGATTAGTGATTTTTCATTTTTTATTTCTCTTCAAGTAACTCAATTAGATGATGGTATTTTCATTTCTCAAACTAAGTATGGAAAAGAGATGTTCAAAAAGTTTGGTATGGAGAACTCTAAAATGGTAAGTACCCTTATGGTTATTGGTTATCATTTAAGCAAGGAAGATGAATCTCTAGATTGAATCAAACTCTTTATAGCTCTACGATTAGAGAACTATTATATTTACGTACTTTGAGGCCTAATATTATGCACATAGTTTATTTTCTCGCAAGATATCAAGTCAATCCAAGGCAAAATCATGACAAGGCAATGAAAAGGATATTCATATATTTGAAAGGGACTCTATATTTTGGCTTTTGGTATAAGAAGGATGATTATTTCACTTTGAATGATTACATAGATTTTGATTATATGTGTTGATGACAAAAGAAGTACCAGTGGTGGGGATGTTTTATTTAGAGACATATTGGTGTCTTGAGTAAGTAAGAAACAAGATTTAGTATCATTATCAATAGCATAAACTAAGTACATTGGAACAAAATCTTGTTGCACTTAGGTGATATGGATAAAAAAACTTTAAGAGATATCAAGGTGATGTATGATGAGCCTATTGGTGCCCAAAAATTATGGTTTGGATTTCCTATAGACTTGCCAATCCAATGCTGGAAAACCCAATTGTTTTTTCCAACTAACAAGTTCAACCAAATGGAGGTTTGAACTTCTGTAATTCTGGCTCTACAAAGCCAAGGCTAGTAGGCCATACCTTAACCAAATCTATTTATTCAAAGGCTTTTTATAGCAGATAACTGAATATAAAACTTGTGGATTCTCTCAAGGTGACAAGTAAACTTGAGAGAAATCAAATTGTAAGTATCTCAATCAATTGTATGAATGCTGCAAAAACTGAAATGCTTTGATTAATAGTAAATGTTTGACAAAAGGTATATAAAATGAAATAGAACAAAAGAATAAAATATCAAAAACTTTGAACAATGAACTGAATGACTATATTCTAATTATTGATAAGATCAATGCCTTGCTCCTACTTGGGCAAAAGATTCAATTCTATATCAATCCTACGTACACCTTAGAGACAGTTTTAATAACTTGTATATAAAAAGACCATCATTTCAAGGGCTTCTACATGAATTATAATTGAAACTAGATTATATAGTTAGTTCTACTGAATTTAACTCTGTCTTTGAGAGACCAATAGAACAGAGGAAAGTTTGTTAACCGCACCTTTCAACTGATGATCAAACTGTATATATATTTAACTTTACAAATAACATGATAATTAAACACAATGAAACAATCTATCTAAGAGACTAAGTAAAAAGAATTAAAAACTATTACCATAAGTGAAAGATAAAGCACTTATCTCTTTATTAATGTTGAAAAAATAGTACAATAAAGTTCATGTTGCAATTGTGATCAAATTCTATTATACAATGTGTTTCTTCTCCTTTTTTTGTTTACATTTTACACCACATATATATGTGGACCAATGGTTTTCACACCCCTTTAGGGTGAAGAGACACCACCCTATGTTAAAATTTAAAAACTTCTTTTGAAAAAACTAATCAACAAACTAACTAATAACTACCTATCTTTCGGATTTGGCTTTGGCCAAAAATCCAAAATAGATTGTACGAACATAAGATTTTTACTGGAGGTAGGAAACTTAATTTTCAAACTGGGCCTATTTTAGATTTTAGATTTTTGATCATTTTCATTCTCTGTCGATGTCATCTTTTTAGCAGGTCGAAATTCCAGCATCTCTTAAACCTTCGCTTACAGAATTTTGATTGTTCCTGTCACAGAGCTTCCTTCCTCAATCCCTCAAATTTTAATTAAAAATTAAAATATTTTTGTATCCCATTTCATGTACTCCATCATGTCATCAATTATTGGGCATGGAGTTTATGATGCCATTTTTAGAGTTTTATCACTATATAGGACTCTAAATTTTGCCAAAAATTTAGAGCACCAACAGGCTCTTTCTGGGGACCTATGCTCCCTGTGAGCATAGCAAGATCTTAGTTATCTCTGGAGAAGAAGACCAAGTATCTACTCTTTACCTGATGTAAATTGAAGATTGGGTGGCCCCAGGCCCCCGAAAAGTGAACACTGTTATTCCCCTTTGTCAAAATTTTTATTTTGTTCATGTAACACTTTGAATCTCCTGAATATGACATTATATTGTTCCTTATCTTTATCAACAAGAGTATTTTAAAAAAAAAATCTCAGAATTATTTAGCTCCAACATCTGATCCCTTGCTGTATTATATATATCATCCTTATAGAGAATACTTATTGGTTCCACTTCATCAATGCAGTCTTTGTCTTTTGATTTGTGTTTTTTCTTTGAGAAATCATTAGGTGCACTATTTTCTTTGTTGGATGGAGGATCCCTATGCATATGATCAGTCATATAAGTATCTAAACTAAGTTCTTCTACTTGGCTGTTTCCTTGCACACAATCTACCCCATTTCCATTCTCTAGATATTGTTTGTCCTCACATAAAGGTTTTGAAGGTAACTCATATTTAGGAACTATTACTTATTTTATATCAAGAATCTGATCAAGTGGGATACTTTGATAATTTTTAGTACTTTTCTTCAACATATTCTCATTATTATGCTTTGTTATTACAGTCTCAACTTCAGAAGTCTTCTATAAATCGAGCTCATAAGATAAACTGAATGGTATCTTACCTTCTGAATGTATATTTTGAGTGTTATCAACTACAAAATCATCATTAGGCCTGCTACCTTCATCATGATGTTGACATATTTTATTGTATAGAAAATGTTCTTCAACTAATAGATTCTGGAACATAGAGAACACAAATTTATCTTCCTCTACTTCCTCTTCAAACAATGGATTCAGGAACATAGAAAATTCAGGCACAATTTCATTAGAGTTTTCATCAGGATCATTAGATGTTTCATCAATAAGACTAATATCTTCATTGACATTATTTTCTAAAACTTCCTATTGTTCATATGTTGTAATTTGTTCTATTTGATCTCCTCTATTTAATTTTTGGAAGTTATCATATCCTTCTTCTTGTACTCCTTGAATATATTCTGATCTATTAACTTGCTTATCACGATGAAAAAAAATTTGACCACTCTTCTCAACATGTTTTTGATATTCCATGTCTAACAAAGCTGAAATTTATTTTTTAATGAGAAATTTTTCTTCCTCATCATCATGGTCATTGATACCTGTTTCCATACACATCTCATCATATACAAATTCTTCTTCAACTTGATCTGAATTTTCTTCCTCCTCATAATCCATGCTATCTTCTTTCCCACTAAGATAATTATCAAGCATAAGGCCTTGTTCAATCTAATCATGAGCCTCCTCTTCTTTGTCTTCATCATCCTTTTCTAATATATGAAAATGGGCTTCAAAACAGGGTCATATAGTGAGATTCTTAACTCCAAAAACTTTCTTACTAATTCCTTGCTTGAGGGCATGATGTTAGCTGGAATCTCTTTTAAAATGCTTACCATCCTTATGAACAAATATGTTGTAGACTCCCCCTCAAATCTCTCCAAACTAAAAAATGCATCCAAAGCAGACATGTAAGAGTCCTCTTTCATATTGTGATCCTGAATCTTGTCTTGTTCATAATGCATGTCATCTTCACTTGCATCATGAAACATATGAAGAAACCATTTCTCAAACTCTCTCCATGATGAGATACTTTGTTCAGGTGTCATACTAAAAAGAAAACCTGCATGATCTGTCAATGATCTTACAAATATTTTCATAATCACATCTTCTGCATAGATATGACAATCTTCAATAAATTTACAAAATGCCTGCAAATGCTCCATTGGTGATTCTGATCCATCTCCACAAAATTTTGGAACATGATTTTTTAGTTTAAGAGGAAAATATTTTTGAACACCAGAGATGTTATCAAAATTCAATGGCCTATATGCTTCCATAATAAATTTTGGGCTTGGATTACAAAATTTTGATACTTTATGTGAATCTGTATTCTGGTACATATTGAATATCTGAATTTGTAGTAACTTATTTCATTATGCATTAGGTTCTTGTCAATAGAGTCACCACCTCTTTCAAAGAAAAAAAAACTTTACTTATCTCCTTCTGGGTCTTTTCCCTTAGTAGAGTCACTTACTAAATTTTTTTTTGAATAATAGAGTCGCCACCTTCTTGTTAGAAGGAAAATCTTTTTTGCCTTCTGAGTCATTTCTCCCGGTAGAGTCTTAAGTATATCACCAAATCTTCTAGGTAATCTAAAAGGTTTTAATTCATAGACAACTCCCCACCAGAGTCGCCAATTTTTTGGTGCCCAAAAATGATGGTTTGGAATTCCTATGGACTTGCCAATCCAATGTTGGGAAACCTAATTGTTTTTTCCAACTAAACAGTTCAACCAAATGGAGGTTTGAACTTCTGTAATTCTGGCTCTGCAAAGCCAAGGCTGGTAGGCCTATACCTTAACCAAATCTATTGATTTGAAGGCTTTTTATAGCAGATAACTGAATATAAAACTTGTGGATTCTCTCAAGGTGACAAGTAAACTTGAGAGGAATCAAATTGTAAGTATCTCAATCAATTATATATTGAATGCTGCAAAAACTGAAATGCTTTGATTAATAGTAGATATTTGACAAAAGGTATATAAAATGAAATAGATCAAAGGAATAAAATATCACAAAATTTGAACAATGAATTGAATGAATATACTCTAATTATTGATAAGATCAGTGCCTTGCTCCTACTTGGGAAATAGAGTCAATTCTATATCAATCCTACGTACACCTCAGAGATAGTTTTAATAACTTCTATATAACAAGACCACCATTTCAAGGGCTTTTGCATGAATTATAAATGAAACCAGATTATACAGTTAGATCTACTGAATTTAACTTTGTCTTTGAGAGACCAATAAAATAGAGGAAAGTTTGTTAACCACACCTTTCAACTGATGATCAAACTGTATATATATTTTACTTTACAAATAACATGAGAATTCAACACAATGAAACAATCTATCTAAATAGATTTATCTGAGAGACTAATTGAAAAGAATTAAAAACTATTACCATAAGTGAAAGAAAAAGCACTTATCTCTTTATTAATGTTGAAAAAATAGTACATTAAAGTTCATGTTGCAATTGTGATCAAATTCTATTATACAATGTGTTTCTTCTCCTTTTTTGTTTACATTTTATACCACATATATATGTGGATCAATTGTTTTCACACCCCTTTAGGGTGAAGAGACATCACCCTATGTTAAAATTTAAAAACTTCTTTTGAAAAAACTAATCAACAAACAAACTAATAACTACCTATCTTTCGGATTTGGCTTTGGCCAAAAATCCAAAATAGATTTTACGAACATAATATTTTTACTCGAGATAGGAAATTTGATTTTTCAAACTGGGTCTGTTTTAAATTTTAAATTTTTGATCATTTTTATTCTCTGTCGACATCATCAAGGGCACTGAGAAAATCTTCAAATAAACTCGAGGTGATAGATTTTGGATCAGTATTGCAGATGTTAATCTAAGCACAAATGTTTTAGATGCTACCAGATATGTATGCACAACGTAGAATCATAGACGGTGAAAATAATGGCTCACTTATTTGTTGAAATAGGTGATACATATTCTTATATGATTGTCGCTAATCTCAGGAGTCACTAATAATTGTTGACGCCATTCTTAGACTTATATCAAACCCAAATTATGATATAACTGCAATAAGTTTCAACTTCTGGCATATCCTCCAACTTTTTAGGGAATATTCTTGTATACACTAAAAAATTGCTTCACTAATTAATTAATTAAATATTTATTATTTAATTAATATTGACTTGATGAATTAATTAAGTATTTATTATTTAATTAATATTTGTTTCTTCTATTTATTAAGTAAATTATTTAATTTATTTAATACATTCACTATAGTCTATTCTTCTTATCCCAAGTTTTCTAAATTAGTCTCATTAAAGTGATTAATTACACAATCACTAAATATGACTAAGCCTCCTAGTCCACCTCATAGACCTAGTCACTTGACACATCACCTTGGCTAAAATAATTAATTATTATTAATATTAATAAATCATTATCCTCACCCACACATGTCCTATTCCTAGGGGCTATGTGGCCTCATAAGACTTGGTCTCATGACCACATGTCTTCCCCTACACTGATTCAAGAAGCAATCCCTATTCCTAAGGAGCTTCTCAAGCCACCTCAAAGAGTCCAAGGTGACTCATGGGACACTTGTACCAAGATTCCTCATGAGGAAAAATTCCTTCCTCCTTCCTCTCCATGGTCTTTGTGAGACACTTGACATGTGTCTTTCCCTTCCATCTTCTTCTCCTATATGTCAATGTAGGAGGAACATCCTCCCTATTCTTTCTCTCACATTCCAACTATATCCCCCTTTCTCTCAACCCCTTCAACCAAGTCAATAGCAACCCTAGAATCTTCCACCTTTCAATCTCCACCCCAGGATCGTGTCACCTAGGCTTGGGTCCTCCAAAATCATATAAAAGGAGCCTCATTCTCCCTTTGTGAGAAAATAGGAAAATTTAGCAATCAAGCATTCAAGCATTCTAGCAATCAAGCATCCAAGCATTTTCATACTATTCCATCATCCATTAGTTGCATTTTGCATACATTCACTCAAATCTTCACACTTTGGTGACATCTTGGGCAAGGAGCTTCAATTGGAAATCTAAGAGCTCAACACACATCCAAGAAATCAAAGCTAGGAGGACAATGGAGACAAGCTATGATGGGTAAGTGAAGGTAAACTTCTTTTTACTTGATTTGATCATTTATATTCTTCATTGGGTTTCATTTAGATAGATTTATTATCTTTTTAATAATAGTATTTCATTCATAATAGTAGACATCTATTTTTCATACATTTTTGGCGCCCACCGTGGGGCCCTCCCCATGAAATTGACATTTTGTTTTTAGTTTTTCCGTGTGAAGGATTCTACAAGCTTTTTCGGCGCATTCATCCCTGATACCTATGCATACATCCATTCCTTCTGCGTTTTTGTTCAAACTATGCATTCATTCCATCAAGCTGCGCTTTCATGCACTGTTGCTGCGCATTGACATATTCTGTGCATTGGTTCTCTGTTCCTATGCATTCATCTGTTGTTTCTGTGCATACATCTTTTTTACCAGTAGAAGCCTATTTTCTCATCATTCTATTTTGGCTAACTATCCTGACAAGTTTTTGTTTGTTCTTGTAGTTTTTAGGCTATTTTGCAGGTCGTAAATCTGAAGACCCCAATCTTAAATTATTGGCAGTTTACTTGCAGGTTCCTAGGGGTTTGCAAAATAAACTATAACCTTTGTTTGGGCTTAAAATATGACATGTTTTTCAAATTTGTGTGTTTTCTTTAGTTTAGCAAACTGTTTGTTGTGTCTTGCTTTTATAGCTCAATTTTAATCCCAGATTATAACAACGTATCCTCTCCACTCACCATTCGTGGACCTTCGGTGTAAGAGAAACTGCTATAATCTTTAGAGGGCGGTCTTTGGTGGGAAAAGAGGTACTCACCCCAAGGAATGACCCAACCAGTAATAGGCTAAAGTCAAGCCCCTCCCAACCGGTATACAAAAAACACCATTGTGATTAATCTCATAGTGGATAGGTGTGAATTCGTTGTGGCAACCAAAATCTCCTCTAGTACCCACGTGGTGCGTTAAATTCCCTACATTGTTAAGGTGAAAATCTTACTTTGAAAGGATTGGGAGAGCCCCCTTAATTGGGAAAATGACTTGACCACAACCACCTGAATGGATGTCCTTACTAAAATATTTTGTTTAGTGGCCAAAAACCATCTATTTGTTAGTTCAGCGGATAGCCCAACCTGTGAAGACACCACACATTACTCATGGTTCATAGTAGAGATAAGAGTTCTTTGGGAAGTAATGACCCATTGAATTTGGAACTTGGTGTACCAGAGAAGTGAGTGCACTGTAAGGAGGATCCCGTGCCTCCAAGTTCCTAGGCTTTCTGCTGTGAATTTGCATGGCTGGATTTTATTATCCAAGTGGGGATTCAGCAGATACTGTCTTTGCCAACCTTAGGAATTGTAAACGTGTTTTTGCATACATACTAGATTAAAGTAGATTAGATCATTTTTGTCTTGCGTGTGTGTGTTTATGCATTTTTATTTTGCCAAAATCATTTGAAAACTACAAAAAATTCCAAAAAACATCCACAAAACCATCAAAAAAGCAAAAAAAATCAGAACCTGCACATTTATCACTTTATGCTGCGCATCTATCCAATTTGCCTGCATATTTGTTCCTGCGCATACATAACAATGAGACTTTGTACAGACCCTCAAGATTCCAAAAGCACTTTTTCAGATACCCATTTTTTTCCTCAGTATGATTCTGGAAGCACATTCAATTTTATCAGACCTTTGATCTTCAGTTTGGCCATCTTCATCATTTTTCATTATCTTTCTTTCATCCAAAATTCACCAAATCATTCCTCAATCTTCAAAATCTACATTTAAGTGTTGAAACATTACCCTGATTATCAAATTTTGGCTTTTGTGAGTTTTTATCATATCAGGATCTATCA
>MU225256.1:10365771-10376212 GCA_018584345.1 Thuja plicata | reverse complement strand
GCATTGTTATAGCATTCATAGTTTCATTTCATAGCTTAGATTTCCTTTTATGCAATAGAATAATCTCACATAGTCTAAGTAGGAAGGCTTGGTAATACTTGTTCTTTCCTTTCATAGATTAGTTGCACTGTACTTTCATTTTCATAGATTAGTTTGCATTATCATGTAGATTTGCATTGCATTGCATACATTTGATTCATTGGAGATATTGGCATTCTTGCCCTTGTCTTCATTGTGAATCTCTCGTTGTGTGGTTTATTGGCAAGGTCATGAGTTCATAGCTCTAGCTGAGAGCAATCTAAAAAATCTTGCAACTCCATACATAGAGAGCTATGGATCGATTTGTGAGGGCTCATTCTTGAGTTTCCTTGCATGTAAGGATTCATAGAAGTGCACCTTTTTGTGTGTACAGTGGACTTATTGGGTTGCAAAGAGAGGGTGTCATAAAACCGATTCTGAAAAATCTAAATTACCAAAGGGACACCACAGGATTGGGATAAAAAGGATAAGGACCAAAGGAATCTAAAGGTAAAGAAAATATTACACCTTTCTACAATAATTCCAAATCTCCTACATTACAGTTCCAAAAACATGGCATGTATGTAGATCCAGAAAAGCAAAAGATAGCAACAAAAATCATTAACAGACTTAGGGATAATAATGATGATGATGATGATGATGATGATTCTAATGCTTATGAATGAGATTAATTATCTGACTATACAGAATATATAGTATTTGGTGTTGTTCATACCTATAGTAATGATTATCATGAGCGGGAAAGTTCAAGGATGGAACCATTAGGATTAGATTTACATGATACTACTCTTGCCGATTGTGAGGAAAGTGAGAATTGTTTTGAGATAAGAAATTCAGATAAGAGTATGGAAATAGACCTTGTCGATACAATCATAAACTTTAAGAACTTTTCCATCAATACCATATCAACCTTTGAAATTGGCCCAAATGATCCAATACCCCTTATCCATCCTGAGCTTATAGCTTGGGATTCTCCCAATAATCCAGAACTTGATGTTTTCCACAACGATAACACAATTATTGACTATCTTGGAATCAAAGATCATCTACTATCAGGGGATCATAAATTGGGATTTCCAATAGAACTCAATGATGTGGCTTATTTTGGAGAGGGTGTTAATCCTTTCAGTCGTAAAAATGTGAAAATAATCAATAGATCTAACGGTGAAAACCACTCAGTGGCAGTGTTAGATCCTAAAAAAGTAAAAAGAAAAGATGTATATGAGGGTTAAAACCTCTATGAGGCACCTGAGGATGGAAGGATTGACACTCTCCCCAACTATATGTATCAAGAACAATCTGCAATACTTATTGAACCAATGTTGCCTCTCAACATTGGAACGGAGGAGTCCCCACGTATTCTGAAGATAGCAGCATCCTTAACTGAATCAGAAAAAGAAGCCTTTTCATAGTTTTTCAAAGAGAGGCAGGTCAACTTTTCCTGGTCTTATACTGATATGCATGGGCTCGATCCTAATCTTATTATTCATCATTTGTCTATTGCACTAGGAATCAAGCCAGTAAAGAAAAAACTCAGAAAAATGCATCCCCATATTGCACTCATGGTTAAAGCAGAATTGAAGAAATTATTGGATGTCAAATTCATTCAAGCCATTGATTATGTTGAATGGATTTCCAATATTGTACTAGTATCCAAGCCAAACAAGTCTATTAGGATTTGTATAGATTTTTGAGATCTCAATAAGGCTTGTCCTAAAGATGACTTTCCACTGCCCAACATTGATATTATAGTTGATTTGATGGCTGGGCATGAGATGTTATCCTTAATGGACAGGTTTTATGGCTATAACCAGATCAAGATTGCGCCAGAAGACCAAGAAAAGACTGCTTTTACATGTCCTTGGGGCACATACTATTGGAATGTGATGCCTTTTGGGCTCAAAAATGCTAGTGCGACTTATCAGAGGGCTATGACCATAATCTTTCATGACATGATGCATACCATAATGGAGGATTATGTTGATGATATCCTAGAAAAATCCAAGATTAAAGATGGTAATTTAAGAGTGTTGGATAGAATATTCACCCAAATGGAAAAGTACCAGATTAGACTCAATCCAAAGAAATGTGCACTTGGAGTTACATCGGGAAAACTGTTAGGGTATATTGTCTCAGCTAAGGGCATAGAAGTTGATCCAGAAAAAGTTAAGGCGATCATGGAGATGGCTTCACCTATGAATATCAGTCAATTAATATCTTTACAAGGATGCCTCCAATCAATCAGAAGGTTTATATCTCAATTAGCAGACATAAGTCATCCTTTTCAACACCTGTTACATAAAAACATCTTATTCAAGTGGGATGATAAGTGTGAAGAAGCCTTCACTAAGATCAAGCAATATTTAGCAACCCCTCCTACTCTCATGTCACTGATTCCAGGCAAGCCACTCTTTCTCTATATTTCAGCTACAAAAGTCTCGCTCGGTGCTCTTTTGGCCCAACAAGATCAAGAAGGAAAAGAGAAGGCTATATATTACATCAGTCGTACCCTTGTGGGATATGAGCTCAATTATTCACCAATTGAATGCCCATGTCTAGCAATGGTCTTTGCTTCACAAAAGTGATGACATTATATGTTGTCTCATTCCATCAAGCTTGTTGCAAAGATTGATCCTTTGAAGTACCTTTTGAGTAAGACAACATTGACAGGAAGATTGGCTAAGTGGGTTATGTTGCTTAGTGAATTTGATATTGAGTATGTGGATCTAAAGGCTATTAAAGGGCAAGTAATTTCTGATCAATTAGCCGAGGCACCACTAATAGATGATCAACCTATACATACAGAATTTCCATATGCACATATCTTGAAACTATGTACACAAACATGGAATTTATACTTTGATGGATCGTATACTCAGCATGGTTCGAGAGCTGGAGTGTTATTTGTTACACCACAAGGATATACAATACCAAAGTCTTACAAGTTACTCTTTCTTTGTACAAATAATGTGGCTGAGTATGAATCTTTGATGATTGGATTGAAGATGGCTTTACAATGGAAAGTCACTGAATTGAATGTCTATGGAGACTCCCAGTTGATTATCAATCAAGTTAATAATGAATACCAGACCAAAGATGACAAGTTGTTACCATATAAGCATATGGTAGATGAATTTAAGCAATATTTTACAATCATTACCTTTGATAAAATTCCAAGACATGAAAATAAGGTTGCAGACGCTATGGAAACAATTACTTCTCTATTTGATGCGGAAGATACTAAAGCCCGCTTTGAGTTCTTAGTGGAATCGTTGGCTTATCTTGCATACGATGATCCTGATACAAGTATCATATGTCATATTATCGGACAAGATTCCCCTACCTAAGGAAAGATATATTCCTACCTAAAAGACAATATCATTCCACCCGACTTATCCAAAAACCAAAAATGAACCTTTTTACGCCAAACCTCCCGCTATCTCCTAATATCCGACACCCTGTATCGGTGAGGTCTTGACGGTACTCTCTTACAATGTCTTGAACATGATGAAGCTCAAACTTCCTTACAAGATGTACACAAGGGACTTTGTGGAACACATTCAAGTGGTCTTTCCTTGGCTAAGAAGCTCATGCATATGGGTTACTACTGGCCTACTATGGAAACAAATTCCTTTCATTTTGCTAGGAAATGCAAGAAATGTCAAATACATGGGAATCTTATTCATGCACCGACACAATGACTTCATCATTTTACAACAACATTACCATTCAGTCAGTGGGGACTCAACCTCATGGGCGCAATTCACCCTCCATCTTCTAACAGTCATAAGTTCATTATAACCCCAACAAAATATTTTACCAAGTGGATTGAAGTTGTTCCATTGATCACTGCCACGGGCAAACATGTTTCCATGTTTATCCTTAATTATATCATTTTTCGATATGGTATCCCTATGCACCTTATTACTGGTCATGGGAAGCAATTCCAAAATCAAGATATAGATGAACTATGCGCTAATGGCCAAGTTGAGGCATCTAATAAAACCATTGTCAAAATCCTTCAAAAGATTGTCAATGACGATGGTCGTGACTAGCATGTCCAATTGAATCCTTCCCTATGGGCTTATCACACTTCCATCTATACTCCCACTGGAGCCATACCGTATTCCCTTGTCTATGGTTCTGAAGCTGTCCTACCCCTCGAGGTCAAGTTACCTTCTCTTAATGTGTCCCTAAAAGATTTGATTCCAGATGAAGAATATAGAGTTGCACAGCTAACTGAATTAGAATTGCTAGATGGACGCCGTCAAAGAGCCTTTGATCATTTGAAATTCTATCAGCAAAGGATGTCTCATTAGTATAAAAGTAAAGTGAAACCCATGGACTTTCAGGTGGGTGATCTAGTCCTTCTTGAGAATCCCAAAAATCAGCAGCATCGTGAGAAGAAGGGCAAGTTTGAACCTAACTGGTTAGGTCCTTTTGTGATTACAATAGCCTATGGTTCCGGGGCCTATTAGTTGTCTACATCTAAAGGAGATTTCTCAGATGAGCCTCTTAATAGCATGCACCTCAAGAAGTATTATGCATGAAATTCCAGTGCAAGGGATATGAAAAAATGAAAAAAAAAAAATGAAAAATAAAAAAATCACTAGAAAATTGCAATAAAAGCATGTGGTGAAAACCTGGAAACAGGCACCATTTGCCACAAGTTAGCTCCTCCCTCTATTAGGATTCTTCTAGCGCATCATCCCATTTGTATATATATCCATAATAAAGTGACTGTTAAAGTCACCCTTCGCCTTGTACATATCATAATAAAATGGCCAATCCATGATTATCCTATCCATTGTATAAATCCCTAATAAAACCCCATCATCGCTTGGTCTACTATCTTGGTATTCATCCTATTCCAATGTGTCTTTCTTCACCCATAATAATTCAGTCAATTACCTAGCTGGGGGCATGTCCTCGACCTAGTTTGGGAAGTGGATCTAAGATAGTCACAACTCTTAGAGGACAAAATGGAGTACTTTTCACCAGACAAGAAAACACAATCAATTGTTCTTACACAATGCTATTCTAATCATGATTCATAAACTGTGACCTATCTTTCAAAATATGTCCGATTATCTATACATTTGCAAATACATTACATTGACCAAACTGATCAATAAACCTAACACTATCTTTTGGCAAAGAAATGTATATTAATGGCAGGCATGTTAGAATGATTTGTTATATGATTATGCATTTATATATGGATTTCATTGTTATCATGTTCCTATGCTATTCTGGGATATCTTTGACATGAGTTCAACACTCCAAATATGTCATTGATTAGAATAGCCGGGATGGGACATGATATTTTCTTTGATTGTTGTTTGTGGGATATTTTCCAATGAAGTTGAAGGAACAAATAATTGGGGTGTCTGTGCGTAAGTTCCTTCATTAGTTGAATAAGTATTGATAACATACAAATCATGTTGTTGTGCGAATACTATTGATGGTGATATGCCACACATACCTCGACTCCAAATATTTGTTCCCTGATGGAGGGGGGGATATTCCTTTTCTGTTGTGTAAATGAAACTCAGGTCATCTCGGTTCAATTATACCTAGATGCTTGTCAAGTTTGCTATATTAAAATCCATGCAAGAAATGCTCAGGTCATCCTATTTTAATTATACCATGATGCTTGCATCTTCTTTCAACATAACGAGCTCAATGATGAATATCAAATTCCAATAATTTTGAAGTTTTAAGATGTTTCTGAAGTTGTGGAGATACTTCTTTCGCATATCATTTTGCATTGCATTTAATAGATCATAAAAGCTCCATTTATAGGGTTTTGTAGGGTATCTTGCTTAGATCACCTTTTCTCTTTGTCTATTCTTCTTGTGTCAGGCACATGGTTGTTTAAAATTGAGGACATTCTGGATAACAAAAATATAGCATTTATCATGGTTCATTATTTATATGTCCTTAGTTTTTCTTTGTTAGGATTGTTCATTTGTATATAACCATTTAAGTTTACATGCATATTCTAATCATTTCATTTTATCATAGTTGTCATTTCATAACATTAAAGGTCATTATATTACTACCATCATTATACATTTCATTATATATCATATCATTTTTGTTTTTTTATTAAGCTCATTATCATTATCATCACATTTCATCCATCTATTTTAAAATTCATTCATATACCATTAGTCATTACATGGTCAAATCATAACCATTATGCATCCATATAGAGATAGATTGTTACATTACTAGTCATAAAGAAAAATGCATAATCAAAGTCATTCATCACATCCTGCATGTGTTAGTATCCACACACACACACACACAAACATATACATATAATATATATATATCATCATAAGAAATGCATCATATAAATAATCATAATAGAACTGCATCATATAGAAAGTCCATCATCAAGAGTCCAAAAAACAAAAATAACATGTCCAAATGTCCAATGATATCTCATAAAATAACCATGTGTCCATGAGTGTCCATCAAGTCTATAATGATAATACAATAATGATACAATGAAGCCATAAATACAATGTATATAACAAAAAGATAAGATCCACTGCCTCCAAACTCTGTCCAACAATGTCTACATGCTGCAATAGAGGTCCCTTCCGCTGACGGATCCCCAGAACCTGATGGTGGTCTCAATGGGCATGATGATGTACCCCCACTACCCGCTGACCCTAGTCTCTAATGTGTTGTTGTCCACATTGCATATGAGCTCTCTCTATATCTCCCAATCCACTGATCCCGTGGAACAACCTGTCTGTATGCCTCTCTCTAGTAGGTGATCTCCCCACCAACTCGCATCATCATCTAGAGACTGTTTGCATGAGGCCCCAATGTCTCTATGGACTCAATCTAATTGAGTAGTGTCTCTACCTCCCCTAACCTCTCTATGGTGATATCTCGCTCTTGTCTCACCTCCACGATCTCCCCCTCTAGCCTGTCCACCCATCTCTCTGAACCAGGGACGCGGTCAACCTATACCTATATCATTGCTATTCTGATTAGCAACACATCAATGTCTGTGTCCTCCTCCTCTACTGTGTCCCTTTGTAAATAGGGATCCCGGCCCCTAACATCCACCTCTACCTGTACATCTTGTGCCCCACATATGGCATCTGTAAATCATCCCCAACATCGAGCATAGGCTCATCCTAAATGTCATCCTGTACAAATCCACCCCGTACCACTCCCACCTGGCCCAGTATCACATCGGCCTCATCCTTTACTTGTACTTATACCAAGGGATCTATCGGTATCTATGCCAATATCTGGGCCTGTACTGGTGCCTATCTCGAGGCAGTTGTTGGTCTTTGTATCGGTGGCTGGCGTACCTCCTGTTTGGACAGAGGTGGCATCAAATCATGTGGTCTCCCTCTATCCCCCCTCCCTCTGCCTGGGCCATCACCTACATCATCTTCGTCGTCGTCATCGCCTCTGCCTCCCCCTTGGCGTCTCCTATCCCGGCCTCATCGCCTACCTCAGCATCTATCCTCTGGATCTCTCTGTGGTGGCCTCTCTACTGGGTCCGTCAGTCTAGGGAATGGATGATCCCTTAGGTATCTCTCATACTCTTCCATCATGCCTATGTCTATGACTCCCTATCTCATCGACCATGCCTGAAATGGCATGTCCAAGAACTCCTGCCTAGCAATCTCGTATGACACCATCAGCCCCCAGTCTCGTCTCTCCTGGTGGGTGCGTGCAAACTCCATCACCCCCTGCGACATCCCCTGAATCCTGCCAAACTGTTGCAGGACCCTGCTCACCATCTGCCTCTCTATAATAAAGGGCGTCCTCCCTATCAACCATCGAGACTCAAAGCAGTATCTGAGCTGATGTTTGTCCTCCCACAACTCACACCCTAAGTAGGGTCTCTAGACCACAACATCAATGGTATCAAAAGTATATCTCCAAAACTCTAATTGTCCCAGCTTACACTGAGACTGGATCGATGCATACAAAAAAATGTATGACTGCCCAGCACCCCAGAATATCAAAGTTGTAGGTCATGTAATGGAAATGTGCTCCCATACCCACACATGGAGAAATGTAACACCCGCTGATAAAGAGGCTCCCCTCTGATATACTACCTAATGTAGATCATGATATAGATGTGCTAACAAGCACACCCCCTAGGCAAAATGGGTCCCCTCATCCATCATCCTCTGTAATGTCCAGCTCCATCCAACTACGAAGCCATGTGATCTCCGATCTGGATAGACATATCCTCCGATTGCTCCAACCAAAACAACCAATAGTGGCTCATATAACTCCACCATATCCTCCCAGCTAATCTCTACCTTGTCTATGTCCTCATCACCAAAAAATCCTCTGCACTCCGTCAAACCACCATGTCGGTTGTACTACACAACCTCTCCTATAATAGGCAGTCGTAGGATGAGATAAACATCCTCTAATGTCACAGTCATCTCATGGAGGAAGATTAAATGTACTCATCTCCAAGTGTCATCTCTCTGCCAACGCAGTCAACATACCCAGATTCACCCGAATCTCAGGTGTGTAGATCATATGATATAGGCCCGTCACCCCAATCAAAACTCTGTCGGTCTTCGACAGTGCTGATCTCAGACTCTGTGTCACAGGATATCTCTCCCGCGACATCAAGACATTTGCAATGTCCTCCTATCATTGAAAATCAACAAATCAAACTATTAGGTTTCGATCAAACTGATCTATCTATCTATCTTATCTATCAATCGAAAACATGTTTATCACATGTATCAACAGATAATTCTATCAATTATCTACCAACAAGACGGTTTACTAGCAACAATGCTACAATGTTGCCTATCTTGACACAAATTGATCAAAATACAACGCCGACCATATCATATCAGCTTATCGATATCAATTTTGACCTAATTGAATTGTCATTTTATCCAAATGTTATCTTTACATGAATACGCAACACAGAAAAAAGCATGCGTAGAAACCCTTGTCATTTGTGCAGTTTTAACGGATGTGCTGCATTTCTAAACAAACACACAACATCAAAATTCCAATCCCATGCATGCGCAGGATCCCTAAATGGATGCGCAACTTTTGCGCAAACATGGCTAGTTGCTGCGCATACATGCGCCGCAACTGCGCATCCATTTTTCACCTCAAAAACATCAAAATTCCTAACCTAACCTATGGTTGGATCTACCCTACAAATCCTATCAAACATGCACAATTGCATCAAATTGACGAAGCAAGGATGAATCCCCTACCGGCTCTCCAGAATCTGGTGGCCTCTAAACGGGTCTGACCCTCTCGAAGCGGTGATCTGAAAGTGGGAACGACATCTTCTCATCTTTGCTCTGCTCTCTCTCCAAGATCCAATCTCCAAATGACAAGTGTGCATAATTATCCTATAAGTGGACCCTTTGACCCTATATATAGCCTATGGACCCATTTTGTTGGATGCGTGGACCATACCCATCGATATCATTCTGTTTCACCCCCTTTTCCCTCACATTTCTTCTGATTATTTTCGTGAGATTGATTGAACATTCCAAAAAAAAACTTAAAAAACAAAAACAAAACCAAAAAAAAACATCACAATCATAAATTTTGTCAATCAATCTCTCGAGGGGGCATGCATAGGTCATCTTCATCGGCATTGTCTGGGGCAGGGGCAAAAAGATGGATTCTTCTTTGATACAATGTGACCAGCACATTATTTCAAAGAGGGGCAAAATGTATACACTAAAAAATGACTTCACTAATTAATTAATTAAGTATTTATTATTTAATTAATATTGACTTGATGAATTAATTAAATATTTATTATTTAATTAATATTTATTTCTTCAATTTATTAAGTAAATTATTTAATTTATTTAATACATTCACTATAGTCTATTCTTCTTATCCTAAGTCTTCTAAATTAGTCTCATTAAAGTGATTAATTACACAGTCACTAAATATGACTAAGCCTCCTCCACCTCATAGACCTAGTCACTTGACACATCACCTAGGCTAAAATAATTAATTATTAATAAATCATTATCCTCACCCACACATGTCCTATTCCTAAACGCTATGTGGCCTCATAAGACTTGGTCTCATGACCAAATGTCTTCCCCTACACTAAGTCAAGAAGCAATCCCTATTCCTAAGGAGCTTCTCAAGCCACCTCAAAGAGTCCAAGGTGACTCATGGGACACTTGTACCAAGAGTCCTCATGAGGAAAAATTATTTCCTCCTTCCTCTCCATGGTCTTTGTGAGACACTTGACATGTGTCTTTCCCTTCCACTTTCTTCTCCTCTATGTCAATGTAGGAGGAACATCCTCCCTATTCTTTCTCTCACATTCCAACTATACCCCCCTTTCTCTCAACCCCTTCAACCAAGTCAATAGCAACCCTAGGATCTTCCACCTTTC
>MU225256.1:10354802-10365721 GCA_018584345.1 Thuja plicata | reverse complement strand
ACCCCTTCAACCAAGTCAATAGCAACCCTAGGATCTTCCACCTTTCAATCTCCACCCTAGGATCGTGCCACCTAGGCTTGGGTCCTCCAAAATCCTATAAAAGGAGCCTCATTCTCCCTTTGTGAGAAAATAGGAAAATTTAGCAATCAAGAATTCAAGCAATCAATCATTCAAGCATTCAAGAATTCAAGCAATCAAGCATTCGAGCATTCTAGCAATCAAGCATCCAAGCATTTTCATACCATTCCATCATCCATTAGTTTCATTTTGCATACATTCACTCAAATCTCCACACTTTGGTGAAATCTTGGTCAAGGAGATTCAATTGGAAATCTGAGAGCTCAACACACATCCAAGAAATCAAAGCTAGGAGGACAATGGAGACAAGCTACGATGGGTAAGTGAAGGTAAACTTGTTTTTACTTCATTTGATCATTTGTATTCTTCATTGGGTTGCATTTAGATAGATTTATTAGATTTTTAATAATAGTATTTCGTTCATAACAGTAGACATCTATTTTGCATACAATTTTATACCTATCTGATACAAATAATATTGAAGTTGAACAAAAAAAGAGACTGACCATTTTCTGTCCAACATTTAAATGTCATTGGTTCCTTCTTGTTTTCTTCTTCATTCTTGGTGTAGGAGCACCTAGGGATTAGGTGTGCTCAACCCTCAAGTTTTGGTTTGTAAGACCTTTTCAAGGTCATGTGCATAAGTAAGGATGTTTCAAGAGTATTTAGGTGTGTTTTGAAATGATGTGTTTTATTGTGACAAATGAGTCAAAGGGACCCAAACAATGCATTGTAATCCAAAGATGACATAATTTCAAGAATGACACTAAGAGTGTACAATATGTCTTATTTCGCTTGTAAGTAGGTCTAGGGGATGTTTATTTTTCATTTGGAACTCATATATGGGTCAATGTGTTGTAATTGAAAAAGATGTAAAAATTGCAAAAAGTTGATAGAGCAACTTTTGAAACTTTTCAATGTTGCATGTCAATATTTGGGAAAAATGTTCCCTAAGACAGTTATGGGTCAGAACAGTTGGTTGAAACATGGTAGGATGACATATTTAAGGTCTCCTCAAGCATTGTACAAGGGTTTTCATAATTTTGGCACAATTTCCATTAGCAAACACTTGACAGTTTCTGAGAATTGACCGTGTTTCTTGAAATTGGTTTGCATTCAAGTCCAATGGATTGAATCAGAATTGTTTTCCTTGTGGATAGTTAAGATTTATTGTTTTGTTGTGGTTTTGAGATCTTGTTTTCAGTTTGTTCATGTAAATAATCTTTGTCTCTGGTTCTGAGTCTCTGGACTAGACATGGTGTACATGGTTAAAATGGATCCATCTTGAGCTCCCACTGTGGCAATCACTCAGCCCTTGGGGGAATTAAAATTGAGTCTTTGCATAGTATTTTTTTTGTTAGGGTTTAGGAATTAGTGTTTGTGAATTTTAATCTCTTTCCCTAGGCGAGCTCTTCCATAGCCCGACTAGGAAGCAAGAGAAATCGTGGCTTATAACTTGCAGGAGCGGACTAGATGAATGAATCCAATGAATTGTGATTTCTGGAAAGGTTCATATAGATCCTTGGTGATGAGTTGGAGGATTTTTGATCCTACTTGAATGGATTTTCCATTAAAAGATTGAAAACTAGCTTGTTCCCCTATAAAATAGACCAATTAGGGTTTGGGCAGTGTATGGATAGTTTGAGGACTAAGACCAGAAAATATCTCATGTTTTCCCAAAGGGTGTATGAATCACAAATTAGTTCATAGGGTTGTGTGCAATTTTTGAGAAGGAAAGTCCAAAAACTTCAAAATAGGGCTAATTGAGACCTAATAGGCTAGTAGGCCTTAAAAATAGGGAGTTTGGAAAATGATGGGGAAATGAGTTTAAGATCAATCAAGAAGTTTGGTTTGAGGATGGAATTGGATAATTTTACAAGCCATAGACTCCTGAAAGGTGATTGTGAAGGGGCTACTAGCATGGTGAATGAACTTACCTTTGTGAGTTCAAGTGGAAGAGCAGAAGATTGAGCACTTTGAATTGGTAGTGAAGCTCTAGGAGAGTAGGAGGACAGTGAATTGAAACCTCCTAAGGTAGTAGGGTTCTAGGTGAGAAAGAATCCCTAAGAATTCTTGAAAGGGACTTGGTGAAGAACTAGGATTAGTTCTTGTTGAGAGCCTCCCTATCAATTCTTTTTAGAGAATTCATCAATTCTAACATTTTCACTCTCAATCATCTTGTTAGTATTCTTCATCAAACACTTATATGCTTTGCTTCTATTAGAATAACAAATTTATATTCCTTCATCACTTTTAGAATCGAATTTGCCATTTTGACCATCCTTATTTATATAAAATTTGCTTCCTAATTTTTTTAAGTAATTGACATTAGGTGTGTGAGCATACCATAGCTCATAAGGTTTTTTTCTTATACCTTTCTTGAGTTATACCTAGTTCAAAATATAAACAACAGTGCTCACATCTTCTCTCCAAAAAGTTTGAGCAACTTCCTTTTGTATCAACAATGTCTTTGCACAATCAACAATTCCATTATGTGGAGGTGTTCTAGGTGCAGACATTTGTCTCTTGATTCCATGCTCTTCAGAGAAAGTTGTAAACTCATGTGAAGTAAACTCACCTCCTCTATCATATCTAAGACACTTTAGTGATTTACCCGTTTATTTCTCAAATCTTGCCTTATACACCTTAAACATATACAATACATCATATTTATCTTTTATAAACATAACAGACATCATCCTTGAGTAATCATCAACAAATAAGATAAAGTACTTATCTCCATAGTAACTATTTGTTCTAATCTGCCCACACAAGTCAATGTGAACAAGGTCAAGAATATTCTGAGATGAATAGACATTACTTGTGAAACTAGTCCTGGTTAGTTTTCCCAACTGACATTCTTTACACATAGCATTTTCAGGCTTAGCTAGAATAGACATACCTCTAATAGATTTATGCTTACTAGCCTTTATCAGATTTTAAAATTAACATGACACGAGCTTTTGTGACATAGCCAACTATCTTCAACCTTAGCCACCAAGCAGTGTTTACTAGTAAAATTCAATCGGAATAAGTTACCTCTAGTCTATTTACTGGTAGCTATCAAATCTCTAGAAGTTCCTAGGATTTTGCACACATCCTTACTAATTTCCAACCTAAAACCTTTGTTATTCAACTGAGTAACACTCAACAAATTGTACTTCAATCCGTTAGCCCAATAAACATCATCACAATTGGTAGTGTCATTAAGTTCTTTAGAACCTTTACCTCTCACTACACATGGTGAATCATTGCCAAATCTGATTGCACCACCATCACATTCTTCTAATGAAACAAATTTTCTTTTATCGCTGGTCATGTGATCTTTACATCTACTGTATATAATCCAATCACCACTATAATTCACACTTGAAATTAATGTTGTCTCCTCACTGTCTCTATCTTCACCGGTTGAGGGATCTTCTTTGACTGCAATGAAGACTATCATCTCCTCATCATCTCTTCCATCTGATTCTTCATCAGTCACTCCATCTTTTGCTAGGTAGCATGCTTTCTTACTCTTGTCTTTAAAGTTCCTGAATTTCTTAAACTTATCCTTTCTATCACTGTCAGGACATCTAAATGCTATATGACCAATTTTATTGCATGAAATACATTTTAAGGGTAGTTTACCTTGATACTTGCCTTTTCCTCTAGGTAATTTCTAGTAGTGCTTCCAACTCTTCTTGCTCTCTTTCCTCGTATATGATAGAATTATAATCATGTTTGCCATCGAAACTGTTAGAGACTTCCTTTCCTTTCCTTGTTGTACCAATGGTTAGAGAAGCTTTAAAAGTAGACTCTACTCTAGGCATATTGTTATCAAAATTACTCAACTCAAAAGCAATAAGTTTTCCAATTAAAGAATCTAGAGTCACATTCGTAGGACTAATAGATCTCATTTCTTGTATATCAGAGACTCTAATAACATATTGTGGTAGAAAGGTTCTCAAGATTATGCACTAGCTCCATTGATAGCAGAGATAAATTCCTTTTGCCTTTTTTTGTATTGACCAATATTTTTTCCTTCCCGAATTCTCATTTCATCATACTTTCCACTTAGACTGTCTACTTTAGCTTTCTGAACATGAGCATCACCACCATGGACTGTTGCCATCTTATCCCACATATCTTTTGCATTATCCATTTCTTTGATATCCACAAACTCAACATCACTCAAAGCACTTGCAATTTCTATCATAATAGAGTTATATTCTAGTTTTATTTTTATTTCCTTAGGAGTTAGGGTTATAGAAGGTTGAGCATACTTGGTTGTAAGATGATCTAATGCTTGTTCTCCAATGCAAGACAAATGCAAATTCATCCTGCTTACCCATGTAGAGAAGTTTTCTTTAGAGAACTTGGGTGCTTCCTTCTTATACCTCTCCTTAAGCTATTAAGCCTTCACAATCAAGGAACCAAGCTCTAATACCAATTGTTAATACAAGTCTAATTACTGAGAGGGGAGGGTTGAATCATTAATCGACACAAAATTCACCAATTCAACTTCTTTAAACTTCATTCACCACAACATGTAACTAACATAAGTAAACTTCAATGCATACATCCATACATAATTAATCATACAATGTAAACACCATATTTATCTCGTGGAAACCCAATTGGGAAAAAACCATGGTGTGAGATGATACCCACAAAAATTGTAGTCTTGTGGAATACGCCATGTGAGGAGCTTACCTTGTTAAAGGTTTACAAAACACTGTTATATGTTACTCGGTTAAGGGATTTGTCTAAGACCTATTAGGATCTTTACCATGTTAGGAGTAGCCTTGTTAGAGGAATTTAAACACAAGCTAATGTTTCACCTTTTTAGAGGATTTACAATTAAAAAATATGCTAGGATCCACCCTGTTAGGGGATTTTATTTTTACAATGATTAGAAAACAACGGATGAAAATGATTTGTTAAAAATGCACTACCTCTACATGATTTGATCCTTTTAAGATTTGAGATACATCACCATATTGTGTTCTCTTCCTCAGGTTGATCGCACTTCATTCCCTTTATTTCTCTGTCTTCAAATCCTCTCTCTCTCTCTCTCTCAACTGTTCTATTATATATAATTACCTCCATTGACTTACAACAAACCCTAGATCTAAGATATGAATGATTCAAATTATTCTAGGTAAGATACAATGTATCTAGACACTGAAGAAATATTTTCCTCTGACCGCGTCAGCTTCCATACTGAGTTTCATTGGTAGTTGAACCATTTCCAAAACCTTGTTTGACCAAAAAAAAGAAACTTCCTGAAGAAGCTTTCTCAAACATATACCTCGATCAATGTGTTATCAAATGATTCCCATAAATCATGTAACTACCTTCCATATTAACAAAATAATCACCAATCCTTTAGTCATAACGAATTTCATCACTGATCCACAAATCTTCATATCCTATTCAAGATCTCTTTCTTGTTTACCTGTTCATTCTGTTAACACAACTTCCAGTCAATTAAATTAGATGCACCGGTTAACATTATTGTTCCCGCTTCTACATACAATACCTTGAAAATCTATAAAAAGATATCCTGTGACCGCTTCATCCAATACTTCACCGATCTGAAGTAACAATCAAATAATTTACTGTCTATCACTAACTGATTTAGCATTTTACCCAGTTTGAGTCCAATTAGGATTGTGAATCTTGCTAATTTTGTTGTTATTTTCTGTTTTAGAGAAAACAAGTCATCCTTAGTGTTAGTGTGGATCAACATTCATAGTTGTTTCTAAGATGTAATTAACCCACTCTCTCGGGATTGTGTATAAAGTTCAATCCTGTTAGAGCTTGGGAGCTCTCTCCTAACATATTATAGACACTAGATTCTGCTAGATGTCCTATTAATTAGTAAAGTTGTTATTATCTATTATGTATTGGAAAAATGATTAAAATGGATAGTTGATGATATTTTGAGTCAAGACTACTTTTTGATTAGAGGTTGCGACCCTTATGTAAGGGCCACTTGAGGTATTGCAATCCCCATCATAGGTATATTCTTAATTTAGCATTAGTTAAGTTGTGAATACTTGATAAATTAGTTGTTGTGTTATTCTTCTCTTTAGTAAAATAGATGTAATTTGCAAATGGTACTAGTTGTATAGGATTGTGAATTAAAGTTGCAGTGTAGTTGTAATACATTAGTTACAACTATTGCTTTATAGATAGGTTTATTTCTATAAATTTTCATGTTTTGATTAATTTATTGAATTTATTTAGTTCCCTTTAAGCAACTAATAAGTATTTTAGAGAGTCCTTGGATGCATATATAGTGCTAGCATCATCCAAGAAGATACGTCCCTGGTCCATAATTAAATGAACTTCTCTAGAATAGTAAGTTACTTAATGTGATCTTATGGTTTGTTGCCATGTAGTCATAAGTTGTCTACATCAACCTGTTGTACTTAGAAAGATTCAACCACCTACCATGTGGATTTTAGACTTGCAACAAAATGTATTAGCAAAATCTAGAGGGTACAATTGTTTGCCAAAAATCCCCGCTAACATAATTTTTAAAAATTAAAAATAACACCTTAATATTTATAAATGAATTATTTATTATGAACATTTTATGATTGCATTCACACAAATATGCCACATGAAATATCTATTGGTACTACAATGCTTACATAAGCTATATGGACATCACATGGTTATAATAGGGGGAAAAATACAAAATTTGATCATAATATAAGTTATTATGTTTACACTAGATCTTAAGAAATCCAGACCTTATAGACTCAATAGTGGGGTCATATTTGGACCAAGATGCACCCAAAAAAAATTGGTGGTAGGATCTCTCTAAAATTGAGAAAAGTCTTGCAAGAATCAAAGCTTTGATGTCATGTTGAAACTTCATAATAAAAATTCATAAGAACAAAAATCTTTTGCAACACCAAATAACCTTACATGCATTAGACAAAAGCAACAAATAATACCATGTTGCCAAATATTGATACATGAATGTACAAGAGGACGCAAGAGCCAAGATATGTAATTTACAAATGAAGACTTTCTTATAAAGGCAAGGTGAGAGATAATATGACAATGTAGGGTTATGGAAAGTGTCATAATAATGTGAAATAAGACAAACACGTGAATATGTAAAGTGTGCCATAAAAGTACCCTAAAAAAATTAACAAAACAAACATTAACAAGTCTTGTTAAGGAACTAAATAAATAGTAAATTCATATGAGTAAAAAATTAATTTACTATTATAACCTCAAATATATTAAAGAAACCTAATGTAAAAAAAATAGGAATACAAATACTTATCCTCATCCAAAGAACTATGGAGTTGTCAATTTAGATGTGAAGCTTTAAAAACACCCTTAATTACTACCAAAGAGTAACCTTCAATTTTGAGTTTTTATAATTCAAAGATTAGGTCAAAGAGATCCCATGAATATCAACTTCACTCCATCTCATTATTAATTTTGACAATGACTAGAAAAATGACACTTTGATAAATCAATCCAAAGAGTTAAGAATCATCATCCCAACACCCACCTCACTTGGATTACTAAGTATCACCCATCAAAATTAACTTAAGAGAACTTTCTAGAGGATAAGACCATCTAACTGAAAAAATATTAATGGACAACTACCATCACTCCATTAATGGGTGGCTACCAACTTGCATTGTTATGACTAGGCTACAATATAGCCACAACATAAATAAATGGTAAGCCAAAAATTATTGATAAATTATTGCATTCCTATTTAAAGGATTCTTATGAACCTGTTACACTCTTACATGGATGAGGTATCAACCATTTTGTAAGAATTTGCCTAAGGCAAAGAATAAAAATGCCAAGATCTAGAAGCTCAATAGATTACACAAGAGAGACAAATATGATATGATCAATTGATTGATTCAATAATAATAAAAATAATAATCAATACAATATCAGTTAAGTACAATGTAGATGTGTCTGAATATATAGGCAATGCATGATAACTAGGAGTGATGTAAGAGATAACCTATCAACTAGACAAGGTGTAATCACATGTCCAACAAAGGTAGACCATCCTCCATTGTACACTGAAGTATGTGCAAACATGTGCAACAATGAGAGGATGATAATGTGATAATATCACTAAAGGTGGATCTCACACATAAATTGGAATGAGATAACAACTATCACCACCTAAAGTTGAATTTCTCCTACACCATGTGCTAAAATGATATGCAAACTCCTAGATGTCTCATATGCAAACTACTATGAAATGCATTATCCTAAGTAAACTTAAGTAAAGTGTAATTAGGAATATTTAATTACACCAACACATTTAATTGATCTATTTTTAGTTGTTCCTCTTTGTAATGCTCATTTGCATCATTAATGAATGCTCCAAATTAATGTGATTAAATGGAAATTTCAAGAGACTTATTATATAAATGATTCATAGAGCCTAGAGTTACACTTCATGTGCATCTCCAAAATTATTTGTAAGTAACAAGATGTTTGTGCATCTCCAAAATTATTTGTAATTACCAAGATGTTTGTGCATTTATTTGTAGGAACTCAACAAGATAACAATCAAGAATTAGTATCCACTTCCTGACATTGATGATTTGTTACGTTAACTTCAAGGAGCCAAATAAACTCTCAATTTGATCTTAAAATTGGTTTTTGTATCATCAATATTCAATTCAAGCCACGAACACATGGAAAACCACTTTCAAGACTAAAACACTAATAATAAGTAGTTTGATAATGATGAGATGTATTCTACAGCAAGTCAATTTGTGATATTGCTATCAGTATTCGACTGTGTAGCTTTTGCGTCAAACTCATTGACCCCATGTTTAATGATTTATGGGTCATTGAGTTTGACTCAAAAACTTGATGCATGTGTCAATGAGTTTGACTTAAAAACTATACAGTTGATTCCCGATAGCAATATTACAATAAGTAGTTTTTTAAACTATTAGTGATGTCTTTGGCCTCGCCAAATATTTTTCCACTTTTATTAAAATCATTAAAAATATATTCATAGACCGTCTTAATCATTTTATAATAACCCGCTTAGATAACATCATTTTATGTTCTTACACATGGAAGGTGCATCCCCAACACCTAGATCATGTCATAAACAAGGAAATATAAACTATAAGAAAAATAATTGACCTAATTAATATGGATTATATGAATCCTCAAGACTAAAAAGTTAACAATTAACATGAAATTCATTATCATTATTATATGGAAAATATCTTGCAAACAATTTATTATAATATGATTTCATGGTTATCTCGTTTATGAATCCACTTACATTATTCTCATGTGATGCATATGGAACTTGTCCATACATAACTATCTTCGGTTATGGAAAACATTGAGGTGAGCAATATGCTTACTATTACATAAACTATAATTGAAAAATAATATTAATTACAACTAAGACCCATACACATTTAGTTTTGGATCTTTTCTATCTCCTTAAATCAATTGAATTATGTTGTTATGCATTCAATTTGAGGGAACATATAATCCTTGTCAAAACAACTTAGCTTTACATGGTTTCTTTTTTGCATACATTACAAAGGCCACACTAATTATAATTCCACAATTACCTTGTGTTTTCATGATTCCTTCTACAAAAACTATACACGGTGTCATTCATGTATGTTTCATGAGTGCCGCAATGTTTCCAACTTGCAATTATCTTATGTGCAATGATTTCATCTACAAACTTTACAAAGAGGTCATGCATATACATTATGGGAACCACACTAGTCCAACTCCATAATCACCCTACGTATCATAATCTCTTTATATCACTTCCCATATGTAAACTTTGTGAGGGCTACATTAGTTCTAACTCCACACTACCATATACCCCATGACACATATCACATTATTCTTTCATATTTTATTATAGTTTGCTTTACACACATGACATGCTATCACTGATAATTATGGATTTTTTGCATTAATACATTTTGCAAGAAAATGAAGGCATCAATGAGGCATTTGAAGATCCAATATCATATCCTTTCATATTTTTCTATTTATTTTACTACATATTCTATATTGGCATGTATGAATCACCTAGATTCATATTTATTAAAGTGGGGGCAAAATGCAAGGATGCAAGTACACATCTTACATTTTGATGCCTTTACTTTACACCTGTACAATAAGATATAGTGATCATAAAGGATCAATCCAATCTCCTATTGAACATTAGGAATACAAAACCACCTCAAGACAAGTATGATTGATGAAACCTTGATAGAAGAGATGTCAATACAATATCTATGCTCTCAGGGTTTTGGTTCCTTTTTGCTTCTATGAATAAAGGAAGAGAGATAAAGGTACAATGCAAAATGTTCAAGTATAAAATTTTTGAAGCTATAAATGAGACAAAGATGGATATAGAAGGAACACTTGGAAATGAAATTAGGAATTGCGTTGCTACATATCTAAATTTCTGACAACCAAGATGTTGCAGGCACCTGTACTTGTAGATTTGAGATCCTGAGGCTGTAACCTATCTCTAGAATCAATTTGAACTTGTTCTGGAGGGTATAGAATGTTTGAAATGCCATGTACCCAGGTATAGAATGTCTGGGATGTTCTGTACCCTAGGTTTTTGTCCAAAACTTTTAGGAATGTTTCGTCTGGTCCCGATCTTCCTAGATTTATTCCGACAACTATGTAGCTTGTTCCTGTTGAGATTGCTGATATGCAATGCAACCAAGATCACCTGCATGCAAAGACTATTACACAGAATGAAACAGACAGAAGAGAGAAGGATCCAGAAGAATGACTATGGCGGCCGATAGGCCAGAGAATGAAAAACCATGTTGACA
>MU225256.1:10320033-10332351 GCA_018584345.1 Thuja plicata | reverse complement strand
GATATCATGAGATGATATCTTTATGAACTCTTGAGTACTTGGTGGACATCATGAGATTTGATGTTGGTAGGCCATTACTCTGAGCACTTGGTGAATATCTTGAGAGTTGATATTCTGTAGGCCAATGCTCTCAATATCATGAAATGATATTTTTATGAATCTATGAGTTATGGTGAATATCACGTGACTTGATATTCCTAGTCAGACCATATCTCTGATATCACAATAATGTGATATCAAAATAAAACCTTCACAATTAACTTTGTGTTGCTCTCTTGGATGGATTTTATCCTCTCTAGCTAAGAGGGAGTGTTGATGTTTTGTAGCTTATGTCGGATAAATCCTATGAGGCTATATATATATAGTATTAGGAGAAATTAATATAATAATGATTCAGATATATATTAATTTCTCCTAATACTATTTTAGATATATATCTATATATATTATATCACACACACACACACACACACACATAATCAATTGTCATTATATTAATCTCATAATAATGAATAGACCATGGGACATGTCTCTCCTATCCTCATTCTCAATATAAATGAAAGAGAGATTGCTGCATTTGAAAAACACATACAACATAGAGTGCTATTACATTTGCAACTATCCTAAAACTTAACACATTTCAATATTTTCAAATAGAAAAAAATATCCACTTACAAAGTATGCTAGATCTAGGTGAACTTTGCTATAGCCTAGGACTATCCCCAAAATAATATTGTGCCACGTAAACGATTCAGATTGAAAGGGCTAAAAAAGTTATGAATCCATAACCAAGCTGACTAGACTTTGGAGTAAAGATAAATTAAATGATTGGTCTCAAATTAACCATAGAAAATGCAATTAGGGTTTGAAACTCCCAATTAAAACCTTAGTAAAGAATACATTAGCTTAGGCTCCAAAATGGCACTTCAAACTATTTGAAATCTTCTACTTCAAGACTGAGTAGATAAGTGGAGATCATTTCTCATTCGATTACTAAATCATAGGCAAGAGACTTTTTCTCATTCAGTTTCTTAATTGTAGGCAAGAGACCATTTCTCATTCATTTTCTAAATTATAGGCACCTAAGAAAAAGCCAACAGTATCCGCATACAAATTCCAACTTTCCACCACAATTGCTTAGCCTCTAGGATTCTCTTGAGAAGGCTCCTTATCTTGGTTGTTCAACTTAAAGTAGGGTTTGCCGAGAATTGAAAGTGTCATGATTATTTCAAATGCCTTTTCTAGAAAACTTGAGGGGGCGAATCCAAGGAACCTTAGCTGGTTGGACATACTGTGAGGCAGTGACTGGAGACCGAAGAGATTGTTGATTCATAGTAAGCCCATCACGGAAGCCATTGTCATTCTAAAGAAGCCAAGGCTTAATGGCTTCCCAAGCTTTATGAGGGCATTTCTTCAGTTTTGTGAATTTAATGTTTAGATACTGATTAATACATTCTAAATTATGTGTAGTAACAAAATTGGTAAATATCAATACCTAAACTAGAAAGGAAGTGTGACCTATGTGAAAGAGGTGAAGCAGAAAAATTGAAAAAACATCTACGTTTAGCCAATGGGAAACAATAAATATTAAAATTGTATAAGCTATATTCCTAACGAGATTGATAAGTATCAATGCTAAACTGAAAAAAGAAGTGACATATCTAAAAGAGCTCCAACAACGATTTGGTTGGAACGAGGATGGACGAGATGAAGCAGAAAAGTTATGTAACTAATCTACATTGAATAATGAGAAGCATGATAAATCATGACAAATTATAAATTATATTTTCAACAACAAAATTAGTAAGTATCAATGCTAAACCAAAAGAGTGACCTATATGGTAGACCTGATAATAATAATAAGAATGGAATGAGCATGAAGGAGATGTGGTGGAGAAGTGATAAATATCTAGATTGACTCAATAAAAAACACATTAAAATAGACAGAATGGGCTGATGGAGATTTATGGTAGACCGAGAGATATATGGTAGACCGAGAAATTAATTGCCCATAAATTCTTTGTCATTATATAGGTAGCATCAGATACTGCCTGTCTCCATCAGCAACTCATTTACCCGTGCTAGCAGACCTATTGTCCTTAACTTTTAAAGCAAATTGACTGTTTTGACAATTATACATTTTAGTGGGACTAGCATTTAGAAAAGCTAGAAAATAAATTTATTATAACCGTCCTACAAGTGTTATGGAAATATCAGAAGTGCAGGTTTGAAGTATTATATTGAGGAATACCAGTTCATATGTTAGTAAATTCAGTTGAAATGTGCCATGGACTTGCTATTCACATGCACTTCCTACACTTCCCACCAATATCACTTAGCTCACCGTTAGTTTGATCAGGAAGAACAATACAGAGTTCTCCACATTCAGCAGGTGGGTGTATTTCCTTATGGGAACCACTAATATTCAACTGATCATAATTTTGAGTTTTGTTTTGACACCATTACGTGTCATAAATTGCATGACACCACATTTTATAGAAGTACGTTGAAAAGATGAGGATGAGGGTAGAAAGTGATCTAAGATGTTCCACAAAAGACATTTGAAATGCCCTGGTTTGAGTCCAAAGCCAGTAATAGCATTTTAGAGACAAGTAAGATGAACACATCCACTTGGAAACTTCTTTGACCATTGGTTCTCACTAAACTAAAACTTGTTGGCCCATTTCCTCCCTTACAAGAAAGTTGCCAACCATTGTGGGAGTTTCGTAGTTGTTGGTCATAACCTGCCATCTAAGTCGTAACATTCGTCGAACTTCATCCATGAAATTTGAATTTGGGTTATTTTTTATCCTTGCCGATCTTTTGTCCGAATTTTATGATGTTTAATACAATATTGTTTTATTTTAAAATAATATTGAGTTTTTTAGTTGAATTACTATTATTATTTTTTTGGTCGGTAATAGAGATTTTATATTTATTAATAAAGAGCATTACATAAAGTATACTTAGGAGAATTACATTACAAACTGGAAATTGTCTATGATTGTGCAAAAAGAAAGAAACAGCCCCATACTACGATCTGATATGGCTTTTTAGATACATACTAATTACCCCATATCTGTTATGATAGGAATTTCGATAAGCCTAATAACACCCACTGCTTATAACTTGAGATATACAGCCGGCTATATCTTCGAAAATGCAAAAACTTTTAAAGCTAATCTACCAAAATTTTAGCAGTAGACAAAAACCACCTTTCTTCATGTTGCTTGCCCATTATTCTGTCGGGAAGATCCTAGCCTTTCTCTGCATCGCAGAACGGGCCCTTCTTGGAATATCATCTTGCATTTCCACGCCCATTGCATCTGGGGGTTCATTAAAGCTTTGAATCTCTGCTTTGATCTTTTCCCATTCAACCCAGCGCTGCTTGTAGTACACTACCAACTTTGCCCACCCATTTGACAAAGGGAACCACACCATACTCCTCTGCTTCTTTTTCATCTTCAATACATTCTGAAATATCGGTTCCTATACCAGGCACTGCCCATTCTAAAATGGACTCCAACCCACCCATGAGATCATCAGCGAATAAAGCCTCCGCCACCCACTTAACTGTGTGAGTGGGCTCGCCTAGTTCCAAACCCCATGCTATCACCATGAAGATGATGGTCGTGTTATCCCTACGCACGAGGAGAAATTCTTGAAAACTTGGGCCTAAGACACCCAAAACTGCCTGCACCATAGCATCCGTCTTAATTTTGATTAGGCCCGCGATCCTCTCCTTACTAGCCGCACCAGAGAAGGATTTCATTTGCCTCCTAGTGGTGACAGTGAAGTTGGCGTGCATCTTTGCTGTCGTTGAAAACCTGCAAAAATAGAAAATAGGCAAGAAGGAAAGAAAGATTTGTTAAATAAAAACATGGGTGCCATTGGTAGGAGTAATATCATTAAGAAGCCTGTCCTCCGACGGTTGCGCGATCTCAAATCCTGATTGCCTCATCAATGCATTTCATTCGAATGTCACTTCCTCCTTCCACGACATCACTTCGCACAAGTGTGACACCAAAATTGAAATACGCTGTCATTTCACCTTCTTAAAGGCACCATCGGTTTCTTAAAATGAATACTTCCATCTAATCATTATATGAGCGTCATCATGCTGACATCATTCTGGATGCCACCTCACTTACTACTAGACATGCCACTCAGCTGCCACCTCCTTATACAGAATTTCGGTCATACTGAAACTAACCATTGGGTTTCAAAATATCCATTTGTAATTCTCCCACCTTTGCAAAAGATAGAGCCCATTTTGAGAGCACATCAGTTTCCTTGTTGCCCTCTCTATATGTATGGGTAATGCGGAATTCTGAGAAGCTTTGAACTATTGACAAAATTGAGTTTATCAATGACTGGAGGTGCCATGCCTCCGATTTGCCATTCTTTAGAGCATTGATTAGCACCAAGGAATCCCCTTCTAGGTGTAATTTCTGAATTCCCAGCGCTGCCCCCATCCTAACTGCAAGTAGAGCAGTGTTGCCTTCTGCAATATTATTGGTTCCTGTATGCAACCTTATCGCTCCATACGCCACAATTTCCCCAGTGTTATCTCTTAGGATAGCCCATGGTCCTGATGGCCCCAAGTTTCCCTGCGAGGCCCCATCAAAATTAGCTTCAGTCCATTCCTCCTCAGGAGCCTTCCACTGGACTTCATTCCTACTCTGCTGTTTTTTTACTTTAGTTGATCTGAGTTGGCCATTTCTGCATTTCAATCTGGGCCATGCCTTTTGGAGTGTCTGATCCAATTTGCTAAAGGGGGTTGATAAAGAGATTGTTGTTGCATGAGCATTTACTATTTCTTCTATTGAAAGGTTGATTCTTTGTTTCAACCTATTTATATCCTCTTTCTTATCTTGAAAGAGCCTACGGTTTATCTCCTTCCACACCTCCCATATGACAATAGAGGGTTTTGCAGCCTAGGCAGCTGAGAAGGTAGACTTCATAGGTGCTTTTGGCCAACCACAAAAAAATTCTTTTTACTTATTGGGTAGGGGAGCTTGCCATCCCACTTTATTCCTGAGCATCTCCCAACATTCTGCTGTTATTTTACAAGTAACCAGTAAGTGATTTACATCTTCATCTGCTTCTTCACATAAGAAACATCTTGTCGGTCCTTGCATGCCAAACCTTTGTCTTCTTATACTTGTCAAGGTTCTCTCTTTAGTAGCCACCCAGGCAAAGGCCCTTGCCTTGGGAAGGCATTCCTTACTTCATAATAACCTAGCAGGCCATTCCTCCTCTTCCTCTGCTCTTTGTAGAAGTTGATATCCCAACTTTACCGAATATTTGCCACTAATGGCAGCACACCAAATGATGGAGTCCCTTTAATTTGTAATATTGACACTCCAATTATCCAATATACCTTTCATTGCTGCTTGTTGGTTCATGCTAAGCCCCATATTATCAAATTGCTTCCAAACCCATCCTTCACCCAAGGGACCCTGCTTCAATTCCACATAATCACACATGAACTCCCAATCTTGCTGAGAAAAGGGCTTTCAGATCCTGATAAACTGGGTTTTCAGTTAGAGCTGGATTTCCATTCCACGAGTCCTCCCAGAACTTTGCCTTTTCCCCATTACCAACCTGCCATGTGAGATGTTGGGTAATGATGGGCCTACAACTGGTTACAAAATTCCACACCGCTGAGCCTTTTGGGGGATTGGGGGTAGTTAGGATCCTCTCTGCTTCCATAGAATCTAGATATTTAGCCTTTAGTAATTTTACCCATACTGAGTTGGGGTTGTGAAAAATGCTCCACACTAGCTTAGCTCCCAAAGCCTGATTCATCAAATTCCACTCTCTTAGACCAGCACCCCCTCTACCCTTTTGCTTTACAGACTTTACTCCATGCAATGAGAGGTCTTTTTTCCTCCACATTCTTCCCATTCCACAAAAACTTCCTCATTTTCTCAGCTATAATCTGATTTACCTTTTTAGGGATTTTTAGGCACATCATCGAGAAGATGGGGATTGCATTAATGACTAATTTGAGAAGAAGAATTCTACCTGCAAAGGTTAGCCACTTGCTCTTCCACCCTTCCATCTTTTTTGTGCACTTATCAATCATATCTTTCCATAGATTTGCTTTAGAAGCTCCTTTAAATAAGGGGATACCCAAGTATTTGCTTGGTAATCTACCACTTCGAATCCCTATAATTATGCAAATGGATCTCTGCTTCCTGAGGTCTACATTAAAGAAATAGACTTCGGACTTATGCCATCTTATACATTGTCTAGAGGCTATATTGTATTCATCCAGGGTCTCTTTAATTATTCTTGCTTCCTAGAGAGAAGCCTCCCCCAAAAGGTTGGTGTCATCTGCAAATTGGAGATGAGTAAAAGGATCCAGCCCACCCACCACCTTTATACCTTTCCAAATCCCTAGATGCCTTTTATGTTTGATAAGTCTACCCAAAGCCTCCGCCATAATAATAAACAAGAAGGGGGAGATCGGGTCTCCTTGGTGAATGCCTCTATTTGATTTGAAAAAGCCTTGCGGGCTTCCATTAACTAAGATTGAGAACCTTGGTGTTTGAATGCAACATTCCACCCGAATCCATTCCTGGCAAAAGCCAAAGCATTGCAACACTTTAATTAAAAAAGCCCTATTTACTGCATCATATGCTTTCCTTATGTCGAGCTTAATCATCATTTTTTCTGTCTTGTTCTGATGAAGGGTATGGATAATTTCATGGGCAACAATAATCCCTTCATAAATGGATCTATCCAAGGTAAACCCATTCTACTCCTCAGATATGATAGACTTTAAAACCGATTTCAGCCTATTTGCCATTACCTTTGCAATAATTTTATAAATGGTGTTGCACAGGGATATAAGTCTAAAGTCATCAAAAGATAACCTATTCTCCTTTTTAGGAATTAGGGTGATAAATGTATTGTTAAAATCTGGGAAGAGAAAGCCACTCTCCCTTGACTCCTCTACAACTTCCCATATTTCAGTGCCAATTAAGTCCTAGAAGTGCTAAAAAAATAATGCTGAGAATCCATCCGGACCAGGAGCCTTCTATGCTCCAATACTGAAGATTGCCTTCTTAACTTCCTTCACCGTGCATGGCTTCTTCAACATATCATTCTGGGCATTAGAGATACATTCCGGGATGAAGTTCTAGAGATCAATATCTCGATTTAGGACTGTTGGCTCGCTCCAAAAACTATTTTAGAAATATCTGATAGCTTCTTGGTTAACTTCTTCCTGCTGTTCCAACATCACCCCGGCATTGTCCTGAATAGAGAAGATTTTATTCTGTGATCTCTTCACTTTAACTGAGTTGTGAAAGAAAGAAGTGTTTTTGTCTCCTTTGAGCCACAATTCTCTAGATTTCTGTCTCCAAAAGGTTTCTTCCCGACATAAGGCTTCACCATAAATTTTTTTCAGTCTATTTTCTTCCATAAAGTCCACATTTGTAATCCCATTTGCAATGATTTTAGAATTCAACTGTTCCAATTCCCTTTCAAGGGTCTCTTTCTCTTTAAAGATGTTCTTAAACACTTCTCTGTTCCATCCTTTCAACTTCTCTTTAAGGTATTGTAACTTCTTAGCAAAAATAAAAGCCTTAAAACCTTCTCTCTGGGGCTTGCTTCCACCATTGACCTGCTCTTTAAAGGTGGTATGTCTAAGCCACATAGCTTTGAATCTAAAGGGAGCTCTATCCTCTTGAAGTTTGATGCAAATCGGGTAGTGGTCCGACCCAGTTATAGGTGAGATCTCTGCCACACATGTCCAGTTGGTAGCTGCCCAATTACCAGCTAGTAGGAACCTATCCAATTTTTCTGCTATATTCAAGTAGCCACTCCTATTTTTCTAGGTGAATTGGCCATTCCTTAGGTCTAGATCAATCAATCCATTCTCTGTAATAAATTCTGAAAAGTCCCTTTGGCTCTAACCTTCCCATCCACACCCACCTTTCTTCTCCAAAGGGATCATGATTGCATTAAAATCTCCCCCTAGTAGAAATATTTTATCTGTATTGTTATTAAGGATATCTGATAGCTCCCGCCAGAGAGCTTGTTTTTGGATTGGGCTATTAGGGCCATACACATTAATGACTTGAAAGCTTATGTGAAGCTATTTAGACTTAACTTCAACCCAAATCCAACATTTGTTAATAGATTTAATAATCACCTCTAGTGTGTTTTCTGTCCACAATATGCTCAAACCTCCTGAGGCCCCTTGAGCCTCAGAGGAGCACACTCTCCATCTACTGAACTTGTTTGTAAAACTTTGTAACTCATCTCCACTAAGCTTAGTTTCTTGTAAAAAAATAATGTCTGGTTTCACTTGATTAAAAGATCTTTTGATCATGCGAATTTTGTCAAAGGCATTGCAGCCTCTTAACATTCCATGATAAGGTTTTCATGGTGCTTGTGGAGGGGCAAAGCCTATCCCTGTTAACAACAGTTTAGATTGGTTAGCTGCATTCCCAGCCAAGGCAATTCTTGCCTTGTTTGTTTTCTGACCCCTTTTCTTCTTCTCACCCATTGAGGGTTTGGTCTTACCGGAAGGAATCTGTTCGACTGTCCTGACATCAGTCAAGCCAAAGGAGTCTGAAATGCTAAGTTCATCTTCCTCTCCTTCCTCTGATTGGGAGATGTCATCTGAATCAGAATCTATGTTGCCACTACTATCTTTAACAATATCAAAGGTGGATTCTAAGTTTCTAATCGGGGAGATTTGGATATCCTTAAAACCCTCCTCCTCAGCATAGGTTAGATTGCTGTTACTCCTGTGCCTATCCAAATCAATGTTAAATATTTCTATCGGTGGCACATTACAAGTAAAGTTGTAGTTAACAATATCCTTAGGGGAATCCCTAAACAGAGAAAGGCTACCTTCCTATAGTTCTGCATTCCCGTTATGCTCCTGCTCTGCAACTTGAAATTCTGATTGGTAGTTCTCGCCACAGGATAAACCTGTTGTTGTCCTGGTAATCTCGGTGGGTTTCTCATGTCTCATAGAGTGTGACTCTTGCTGTCCCAATTTCCCTCTGACCGATAGTTATCCCTAAGGATCTCCTATATGTTCTTGATTGATGACATCCTTGTTATTTGAACCATTTGGGGGTAAGAGGGTAGCTCCCCACCCCCATTCATTGGCCATAATTCCATCAATAATTTCTTTTATACTGCCTTGAGAGGACCTTTCCGATCTACTGATATCTTGGTTTGCTACCACTCTATCTTCCATAATACTCCGCAACTCTGAGTCTAAATAAAAATTCTCTTTCCTATTTTCTGTGATTTGGATTATCTTATTATTGATCATGTTAGTCTCTCGGGCTTTGCCTTTCCTGTTATTATATTCATCCTGCTCCTTGTTTTCCTAAGGGTCATCTCCTTGGGGGGTCTTCTCTCCCATCATAACCACATTCTGCTTTCATTCTCTGGATTTGGATGAGAGTAGCAGGGTGTCAGGCAAAGGGTGAACATCTTGCCATAAGATCAATATCTTAGGGCAAGTGGACATGTTTTTCTCCACTAGGCATTCTTCGGCCTTTAGGAAGGTGCCTAGCTTATTTCCAATGATGTTTAGGGTTTCAAAACCCCAATATTTGTGTGGTAGGTTTGACAGTGTCACCCATATAGGAAGTTCTTTAATCTTCTCCGCTCCTGGATCAAATTTTTTTGACCATTCTATGATGTAGAGGCCTTTTCCATCAATCATATAGGGTCCATTTTTCAGAACCCACTCCTTGTCTTTTGGGGATGGAGCCATGACTAAGAAAAACCCATTAGCCATAGTTTTCAATGTGAAAACATGCCCCCAGGATTTATAGCACAAATCCCTAATCTTGTCGAGTGATGGCCATTCACCAACCCATTTCAGAAAAAACGCATGACTTTCTAGGAAGGCGATAGATTCATTCCAAACGTTATTATCAATTGAAATGGAAGTAACAGTAGTAAATTCTACCCTAGGAAATACCTCTTTTGGATTACTCTTCGATTTCTCCAGAGTTTTGGGCCTCCAAAACTTCCCTTCGATTTGCCTGAAGTCAAAAACACGATTGGAGATCTTCTAGTTGTCATTCTGCAGGATTCAATTATTTCTTCCTGAAGTTGCGGGGATCCCCCGCATTTGGGCATTGGACCAAGGTTTCTTAACTTCTCTCGAAGGGTTTTGAAAGGAACCGCTGCTCGGTTGGGCACGCTCCTAGAAAGGCAAAAAATTTGTAGTGTGATTTCCCTTTAGATTATTTTTGTAATCCAATCCTTCATGATTGATGAAAGGACGCTGCACCTTCTTCGGCCATGGTTGCTTCCAGTAGCCGTTGGGGCGAAATTTTTTGAAATGGTTTCCTCCCGCCCACTCCCAAACGCGCTCCCAATCGTGCTCCATTTTTTTTTAGTTGAATTATTTATTAATGTTAAACTATTTTGACAATTTTGTGGATATATTACATATATTAAAAAATAAATAAATTTATATAGGGTGAATTTAATGTCTTTTTTTTTTTTTTTTTTCTGAATTTTTACCCTTGCCGAACTTCATCCAAATTTAATGGTCGTCGAACTCTAATTCGAACCTTGTGACTTACCTTGTCATACAGCCATACCATAGGCACAACCGACCTATTTATCCATAATATTAGGGAGGGATGAAAGTACTTTCTTCTACCCATGTTTGACACTTTTATATCTTACCGTTTTTCCATCACATACATCTTAAAAAGGACGAGTCTAAATTTCATTCTTATTTTTCCACAATCAATGATACTATCAAGTTTTTATCTTTACTATTGTGAGCTAGGAGGTTCTTTTACCTAACAGTCAAATCTCTGGATCCTTATATTTTAAAAACTAGGACTAATATCCATGTGATTTTGGAGAGCTTTGCTTGCTTTTTCAGGTTTTTAAGAAGCTAAGTCGGAGAAGCAAATTGAATACAAGGATAACAATAAAAGTTCAAAAAATTAGCCCTTGTATTGTACTATCCAATGCATATTGCTTATCAACTATATTACAAGGCTAGGAAAGCAAGCAGAATAAATAATCTTGAACACCAAGAAAGGTTTGGAAGCTAGGGCATAAATTGTGCAATTGGAAGCATAGTGGTTTTGAAGTGCAAACTCCCACTACAGTTTCCTGTAGGATTTGAGAGATACAAATCCACAGAATGCCAAGAATGCCTGCATGCAAATAACTTGTTACATGAGAGAAGCAGAAATAGGGAAAAAGAAGAGCTCAGAAGTTACTCAAAATGTGAGAACAAAATTATAATCCAAGTTAATGAAAAAAGAATACAAGGTTCAACCTATAAAGGTGAACAGAACCCTAAAGCCTAAAAAAGCTAGGTTGCACATTAATAATTAATAAAAGAATTAATTATTAATGCACCTAAGAGAAAGCTTAAGCACTAAAGAGTAATAACTTAACCAATTAAATTAACATGATTTAATTACTAAGCAAACTAATGATTACTCTAACACCCCCCTTAAGCTAAGCGCAGGGGGTAAGCTAACCTAGCATAGATATGAAAACAGGAAATGGGTCCCGGCAACAAGGCCTGATCAGGTATGCAATACAAGGAAATCTTTGTAAACCAGAGACAAAGAATAAACCCCAGTGGGAAAAACCCCTCTCCAAAAAGAGATAGAAAAAAATAGAAAAGAAATGGCTCAAGAGACTCTCAAGACCATAAGTACAACCAACCCTCCCATAAGAGAGGGATGAGACACCAAAGTCCCCCTAGAATGAAGAAACTCTTGTCACAATGGTAGATGCCTGATGTAGAATCCAAAAGGAGATCCTGAAGCGGCAAATGATATTCCTCCCCTTGGGAAGAAACGAATCTAAAGGACGATGTCGAAGAAACCCTGTGAAGAGTGATGAACCAATCTGTCTCAGGATGTGTTCCATGATCGGATGTTGAAGAATCTCTTTGTTTGAACTGAAACAAATGATGCCAAATCCAAACTGATGTGGAGAATCCTGAAATACAACTGCAAAATGCATGGATAATGGTGGGCAAATAGTGATAACCTGACTGTCAAGGTAGAGGAGATGAATGTCCTCAGAATAATCCTCCAAATCTGTAGTATAAGACTCAACAAACAAGAAAGATATGTTTGCAACATAAGAGTCCAAAGTATCTATGTCTGGAAGATGTATGATTCCCTGCTGCACAGAATCAGGAGAAACCGGAGATACTGATGAAGTCTCAGTCTGAAGAGTGGGAACTGTGAGACAAGCCTCTGATCCATCGGAACATGTAAGGGTGTCTAAATACTCAAGCTCCTCTAAAGTATCATGATCAAAGGGTGTATTCTCTCTCCA